>OY735207.1:66996992-67051992 GCA_963457665.1 Thysanoteuthis rhombus
CGGAAAATGTATTCTATTTTTTTGTATATAAATATGTATAAATATTATCGTAAATTATTGTTTTTCAGTCTGCCTAGACTCAAAATTTGAGGAAAAAGAAAGAAAGAAAGTAAGAAAGAAAGTAAGAAAGAAAGTAAGAAAGAAAGTAAGAAAGAAAGAATGAAAAGAAAACATGAATATTCTCTCAAACTTTGGACAATCAAACAGCGACAGAATTAAATTCCACCCAATGAATGCAGGTTGCTTTTATCCATTGACAAAAAATTACTCGTGAAAGAAAATAAAATTATGTAACTTATAATCTCGTATCAAATATATATACATATATTCTGATCATAATGATATGAAGTTTTATTTATAATGAAATGAAGATAGTAAAATAAAAAGTCATGGGATCTTCCCAGGTGAGTTCTATAAAGAAAAAAAAAATCACGTGATCCTTATGTATTTGCTGTCTTATTCCACATATATATATATATATATATATATATATATATATATATATATATATATATATATTAGTTCATAATATATACTCCCGATTACCTAAAATACAAACAGAAAACGACAGTGAACAGATTTCATCCCTTGTGGATGTTTAATCAACGTGCTCAATTTTCAACGCAGTAAAAAGAGGTATTAACTTATAAAAAATGAAAATTACAAGGATATATTCTTGTAATTCTTAGGTATATATATATATATATTGAGCTCAAGGCATACTCTCACACATTTGCTGATGTGTTTGTAGAGTAAGATTGATGTGCGATAGAAAAAAGATTGACACTAGGGTACAAAAGGACACCCAGTGCCACCCAGGCGCATGCGCCATGCACCCAGTTATCCCCTCCTTTTTCATTTCTCATCTCTTCAGCGGCAGGCGATATAATTTATCAATAATGTCAGGGAAAGGAAGAAAGTCGTAATGAGTAATATGGTTGGACTATTTTTCCTTGTGTTCGTGTTCATTTATTCGCGACGTTCCAGCCATGTACCTTCCGGTCTTTGTCAGGAGTCGTTGGTTCTAGAACATCGAGCCAGAGTGTGTGTTCTATTAGACTGGACACGTCATATCCGGTTTTGTTTTTGTATATCCGGTATTGTATTAAGGGAAGACTCATTGAGCGAATTGCCGATGGTTCTCCTAATGAATGTCGTTCTAAGAGTTTCATGTTCGTAAATGGGAAGATCTCATTTTTAATCTCTCTTCCACTCTCTCTCTTTCCTCTCTAATTCTTTTCTCTGTTGCTTTCCTTCTCTCTCTTTCCTTTTCCTCTATCATACCACTCTCTTTCCTTCCCTTTCTCAAACCCCCATCTCCCCCTTTCCTCTTCTCATACCCTCTCCTTTCCCTCTCTATCACACCTCTTTCACTTCCTTTCCTTTGCTCATATTCCTCTCCGTCTCAGTCTCTTTCCCTTTCTTGTATCTTCCGCTCTCACTCTCAGTTTTTCACTCTCATACTTTTATCTTTCTCCCTGTCATATTTCTTTCTCTCTTTCCCTTTCCTTTACCGCTGTCTTTTCCTTTCCCTCCCTCAGACCACCCTTCCCCTCCCTCCCTACCTCGCACACATTTCTCTCCTTTTCCTTTTCTCATACTCTTCTCTCTCTCCCTCCCCCTTTTTTGTAACCCTTCTCTCTCTTTCCCTCTCTCAAACTCCCACTGTAACTACAGGAAGAGTGAAGAGGGTGAACTACACCTGTATAAGCATGGTTGTCGGCTGGGGACGAGGCAGGGTGTACATGGAGTACATTCCCCTCCGCCTTCTCACCGAGAGTGAGTAGGTTTGAAAGTTAAAACCTTCTAGAGTCTGGGGACCAATTAGTCAATATGAGCCGTGACAATTGGGGACGAGTCACAGCTTAGACACTTACTTGTCCTCTACCTGACAATCGATATTCAGATCTTGGGGGGGGGGGGCTCTCCCCTCCACTAACATATTCTTCAGTCCCTCCTCTCCTACCTTGGGATATATACTTTTGACCCTCACTGGCAAAGTGGCTGCGGGCACCCCCCCCCCGAGTATGAGTACAACAACACTGTCCATCCGTAAGCTGACATCAAGTTTTGATTCATTTGCCTATGATGAATACATTCACAATCAACGTTTGAATGACGGATAAGAAAGAAGAATTATTGCAAAGAAGCCAAAAGGTTTTCAAAAGCTCAACGTTATCACTTCTATCAGACACTGTCAACTCAAACTGTCATCAAAACCGTCAACATGGGTTTCACAAGGATGTACCAATGGAGCTAGAGGGCTGAAAATTTAAACATTTACCATCTATAATGTCTACAACGAATTCTCATTCAAAAACTTCTCCCAAACAGGTTTGAAGGGGGCGGGGGGTAATTAACAATGTAACTCAGTTTGCTCCTGGCTACGTTCTAGCTTGTTTGTTTTTCATTTTGAAATTCGGACTTTTTAGTGATCCAACAATAGGAGAGAGAAGAAACTTATTCATTAATCATCCTTTTCTCAATTTAAAAGAAAAAATTGATCACCCCAACACTATCTGCTATCAAAAGACGTTGGTCACCAGGTTGGTTCTGTCAGTGACCCCGTAAAGAAATACTATGTATCTTAGCTTAAGGGATCTTTGAAAAATGGAAAATTACAAGCTCTGTAATCGGGTGACCGGACAATGCACCCCCCGAGGGGAACCACCCTCGAATAAATTCATCATTTGGGCAATTTCTGTCGTGAAGATTTGCGTCCAGAGACAATTTCTAGGGCAATTGTCCGTATAATTCGTACATTAATCAGAATTTATAATCGTTTTCCGGCTTTCTAACTCGGATCAGTCTTGTCTCTTTCAAGACAGAACATAAGTGGAGTGTGCATGGTCACTGGATATTCCAACTCTGGGGCAGCGCCTCCCACGTAGCATTAAAAGGAGGATCGTGATTAGCCCTGTTACCTTTGCAGCACAGGTTGTTGGAACTGAACTTTTTTTGCCCCCGACCATTGATTGAAATGGGTTCCGGAAACTAGGTGTACGGTGAGGCTGTGTTTTTGGAATTCGGTATTGTCTCCATTATTAAACATTGAATATATAACAATTTGAGAAGTAGGTATGAGTGAAATAAATCCATTTACCGAGAAAGTTTCTTAAACTGTCATTCTACGGCCGTTAAAAAGCAACGCGAGCCAGAAATAAAGAATAAGCTAATGGCACCCTTTTCCTTCTGAGAGCTTGCGTTAACGTGACTCGTCCTGCAATCAATGATTATTACACTCACCACCTTCAATAATTTATGGGTTAATGTAAAAAAAACTAAAAAGGAAAGAATCCTATCAAAGGTTTATTCATACCTTCTACCAATAACAATTCTAACATATAAAATCTCAGATTGGTTGCAGGCCACAAAAAAAAGTTGCCGCGCATCAAATGTGTTCTATGAGATAGAAAAAGATCAACATCGATCAGAGAAAGGACTAGAATGAAGGATATCATACAAATAATTGTGCAACAAAATGGAGATGAGCTGGACACTTAGCAAGAACAGACGGAGCAAAAGACTAACCAATTAGTACCCATGGGAGAGTAAATGCAGCAAGAGAAGACAAAACACAGAATGGATGGATGAGATAAAAAGTTTGCCAATAAAACATATCAGAGATTAGGGCAGTCACGCTCGTCATGGAAAGAGATGGGAATAACCTTTATACAGCAGTGGACTTACAATGGTTGCCGAGGCTGCTCATACACACACAGTCACACACAAACGTATAAATACACACACACACACACACACACATATATATATATATATACATATATATATATATATATATATATATATATATATATATATATATATATATATATATATATATATACATATATATATATATATATATATATATATATATATATATATAGGAAAATAGGTCGGTGAATTCCGCAATAAGGGTTGAATAAATTCAAGAAAAGTGTAAAAGTAAAAAGCCAATTTCTTAGTTATGGTTTTGAGGAATGATAGTTTTTAGTAGGCCTTAACCGGTTTCTTACATGTCTTCGGAAGGCTGATATTTATACATATATTTATATATAAGTTTTTTTAATGTTTAGTGTTTGAAGCTGTAAAGCTTTCTTGTCTACATATATATTCCTTGACTTGATGGTAGGAACTATTGTCCGAGGTCAAGAGAGTGAAATTGTAGATCGTGGCTTTCCCCTTGGGACCGTATCTTATCTCATCTAGGCCAAGGGGTACGGACAAGGGTCAAGATCAAGCAAATGTTGTAGATATCAGTCAGTTTCTGAGAAGCAAATTATACCTTTCAATCAAAGCCCCAAACCTCATTCTCAACCCTGGGGGCACCGAAACAAATCCCCCTCAACCCAGGGACTGAATAGGAATTCAAAGTGGAAAATACTGCAAGTTGAAAAAATGAAGCGGGATACGGAGGAATAAGTAGAAAGTAAGTAGAAGATTTAGGAACAGAACAGAGCGAGAAGACATGGATACCAACTTATTTAATAAATAGAACAAGTGTAAATAACTTGAAGAATAACTTGAACGAATTCAGATTATCTTGAAAAGGAAATAAATAACAGGTCAATTCTGGGAGTTATCAGCTGAAATATATAAGGATTTACTTAACTCCTGACACTTGACCATTTCCTTAGACTTTGCCATCTCCATGGATCCAAGTCTGGTAGTTGTCATTCGTCTACCCGAGTGGTGGAGCTAAAAGGGGGACGGGGCTGATGAGCGGTCGCTCCCCACGGGCACATTCTTCAAGAAGGCTTATTTTCAATAGTTTCAACTACTTTTGAAGAGGACGATTCAACGTATTGTTTGTACCATTAACACAGCCTTTCGGCCTTCTTCAGGTGTACTATCCAAGTGTGATTGTGATGAACAGAAATTTTTCTCAAATGGTAGCAACGTTTATAACGTTGGGTTAGGGTGATATCCTTTTCTTGGAGAGAGAAAGGCGAACACTATCCTCTCTGGGAAGAAGTCTGAATTATAGACCAGGAGCGCTGTTGGAATCTGGGAAAAATCAAAGAAGCAGCACATATTGACGTGTCGACAGAATGTAAAAGTCAGACAAGAGCAGAGTTCAACCCGTGTGGCTTTCCACTAATCAACAGCGAAAAAGTATGAAAATCCAGGCCAAACAAAGAAAGGAAAAGATATCACCCGAATCTAAAGTTTTATGTGTTGCTACCATTTTACCGCCATCGCATAACAAGGCAGTAGAATGTATCGGTCAAAATACAAACACTAAGAGTTGAGTAGTCCGAAAAAACTCTTCGAATATTAATAATTTTACTGAAAACCATAGACAATTTTCTACTCTTCAGTTCCCTTGAGCAATAAAAATCGAACCTCATTTTTATTTGTATTTTTTTTTCACTTCATCTTATGGCCTTAGGAGGTGAAGAAATATGATTTTCTCTCTCAGAGAATTCTAGAGTACTGTAATAGTTCACCAACTTTGATAAATAGAATAAGTGTGAATAATCTTAAGGATAGCTAAGACAAATTCAGATTATCTGGGATAAGAAATTAATTAACTGGTCAATTCTGGAAGTTATCAGATATAATTAGGAAAGAAATGTGCTTGGTAAATGTTTCTCCGTACTGATAAGCTTGTTTTGTTGGCGAGTTCATACACATTTCCATTGCTTGAATAAATGTGTATTTTAATGTTGAATAAGTATTTCCAATGTAAATTGTAAATGGAGACGCCGATATAGGCGATTCTATTAAATAAGTAAATAAATGATTAATAAATGCAATATATATTCATGTGCCTACAGTAGAACTTCTGTTTATCGTTTTGATTGAAAATACAAAATGATAATTATGCAATACTTCCTTCAAAAATCTATCTTTCTTGGGTTTTGATTGAAAATACAAAAATGAGCCAAACTTCCAGATCCGCATCTTAAATCAAATAGTGTAAATATTGCAAAAAGTTATCCCCCTTTATCATTTAAATGGCTTACAGTGGCTAGATTTTCATTCTTATTTCCACCTCATTTTATAGCTAAAATGTCAAGTACGCTTGAGAAATCATCCTCAGTTCCATACCAATTACTTGATGTTTAAATTTTATTTCGGTGAATATATTAAGCAAAAATCATAATATTGAATAATTTTACTTCTAACATGATCTATAAATTGATATTTTTTGCATCTATCTTCTTATTCCGATATCCACACCAAATCAAAGAACTAATTCATTGCATAATTATACTTTTCATTTATTTTCATTACTGCGTTTATTTCTAACCAATACGTCTTATGATTATACCTTTTGGAGCCTTTGTATGAATTTTCGAAGTGTACTTAACGTTCCAGGGGCCGTCGTACGATTTTTCAAGCGTACTTAACATGTTTAGCTATAAAGTTAGCTGGATTTTTGAAGAGAAAAAATTGTAGCCACTTTTAGCCATGCAAGGAGATAACTGGTAATATTTACACTAGTATATCTTGAATATGGATTTGCAAATTGAAAATTATTTGGTTCACACCTTGGCGCCTTTTTAATGCGCAGGTCCTCCAACTCTAGAATCAGACCGCGTCCCTAGTTTTCCCGTTACTTATTCACAAGCTTCAACCGAAAGCATTTAAAAACCTCATGGTATTTCTCTCACAACTGTTTTTGGCCGAAGAATCTCGTTTTTCATTATGCTCACTGTCAAGCATTAATTGCCGTGTCATTTGTCGGTGGTTATTCTTAACAAAATGTTTCTCGAGTGAATTGTAGTCATTTGGTCAAGAAAACTGGGCCAATTATTTTTTCACGATTTTCTATAGTTGTAATCGTATCAAGATATCAACGATTTCCTTTCCTCTCAGTTAACCCTTTTGTATACAAATACATACTCAAAATACCGGCAGCTAACTTATGCCCTTGGGACAGGCATGAATCCATCTCTTCTCTCTTCAGCTCTGGACTATATCAGCAAAGCCTAGAGGAAGGATTCTGACGACTGGGAATACCAGGATCTCCATACGCTTTGCCCTGGAGAGAGCACCCCAGTGTCGTCTCATTGTCCACAGAGACAAAAAAAACAGAGACCACACGGACGCAAACACACATGTATATATATACATATATGTAGAAATACTCATATATGTATACATATATAAACACACGTGTATATATTTCATTTTAAATCCCCTCTAGATAGTCATTTTCGCCTTCTAAAACATGACGGGGTCGGAACGTCCACGACCAAAATATCCTACAACATCTTATACATGTATAAGTGAATGGATCGTCGGTTACAATGAATGCGCTTTATCACTGGGACAATATATATATATATATATATATATATATATATATATATATATATATATATATATATATATATACACACACACACACACATATATATATATATGTATATATATATATATATATATGTATATATATATACATTCCTGCAGCGGCCTCATTCCCTTTAATTGTTTATTCTATTTACGCTGTCTAGGCCAAGTGATATATTTACAGGGTAACGACGGAAGATCATTTCATTATAATATAACGCAGTTTATAATTCATTCTACCGGATCACGTATATCCATTTCTTAATACATATCTTTCGCATTGAAAGGAACGAATAGAGCAAATATTGACCGATAAAAAACGAGATGATACATATAAATATATTTGAAGTTGAGAAAAGAAAAGGAGATATTTCCGAGTCGTATGGTTGTTTAGTAGGAGTGAGTGTGAGGTGCTTGTATCTGTGAAGGCGAAAGTCAAGTTGGGTTCTGAATGGGAAGGGTCTGTGACAGGTGGGGTCAGAGGGTGTTTGTTTCCTGTCTCTGTGGGTGTTTGTCTTGTCTTAAATAAGAAGGGGCAGTGAGAGGAGATGGTCTAAAATGGCCAGTTCCACACACGCACACACACTCACACACATGTCATGGTAATTCGGTGTCAGGGCAAGTAATTTTTTTCACGGTCGAATTCCTCGAACTTTTTGGTAGCACACACACCACTACATATATATATATATATATATATATATATATATATATATATATATTGAAAGAGAGAGAGAGAGAGATGTATACATATATATAGAAAGAGAGAGAGAGAGAGAGAAAAAAAAAACGAGAGAGATTGTGAATATCCAAATGTGTGTTTCTTTACTAAACTGAACATAATTACACTTATACATACACACACACACACATACACACACACACACATATATATATATATATATATATATATATATATATATATATATATATATATATATATATACAATAGGCAGATGGATACATAGATATTGAGAGGTATTCAGATATGAAGTTTTATGCATGAAAAGATCCTCATAAGTTTCCTCATCAGGAAAAGATTTCTAAAATTTTACACCCTCTTTTGAACAAAATACCTGGTCTATTTGAGATAAAGATAGGGGCTAAACCTCGATAGTTATTTCCGCAGTTATAACCACTTTACACATTTGAAGATGAAAAGACCTTGATCTCTTTTGATAATCATTAGAGATATTTCTTTCAAATGCCATCATACTCAAATACATGAAATAGCATTTTTTTTTTTACAATGCGTCACGGTTTTCTAGTCGACTCAAATTTTAGACAGGTTAAACGATTGAAGGCTTAGACGGTCGCAGTTAAAAAAGGATACATGACACACAGGGACAAAAGAGGTGTTGAAGGGTTAATGGATGTGATTTAAGAGTCCAAGTTTAAATAAGAAAAAAAAGGGGGAGCCGGAGAAAGAGGAGAAGAATCTGCTAAAGATAATAGTGATAGCACCAAAAGTGTTAGAAAACTTGATTGAAATCGTCTCCTGATATACATGTCTCCCTCCACTTGTAGTCTGATGGATGAAAGCGTAGGATTACAGAGGAGACTTGTCAGAAGGGAATGAGAACAGTGCTAAAAGACTTGAAAAATCAAACAAACAAATAAGTCGACGAGTCAGAGGGAAAATAACAACATTCTCCAAAAAATTCCGGAATATTTCTGTTAACTACATCAAGTTTAGGAGCTGAGTGTAGACATTTCCATTGGGAATTTGCGGAGAGGTTAATCCTTTTTTAGCAACTATTCAATATTTTCGGATTAAATCAGTAGTTCTGAAACTGTGGTCCTTGGACCCATAAAGGTCCATCAGATAATGGCTGAGGCTACATAGCTGGGAAGTTAGGTTAATACTACGAATTCAAAGATACGATAACGGAACTCTCTTTGTACAACTTACCTTTGAGAGTGAACTTTCTCTGCGCTGTTATAGAATAGGGGTAAGACTTGGACGCATGGATGCAAATTGGCTGCTGTTTATATTTAAAAAGAAGTTGTATCCCTTAGTGGCTAAAATGGCTGAAAGTGGCTGGATTTTTCATTTCCAGCTAACTTTAATGCCATAAAGTTTATGACCTCTGAAATGTTTGGATGTTCAAATTTAATGTAAATGAATACATTATTTGAAATCATATTCTAATTAGGTTCCTGGTTGTGGTTTTCGTTATAAGGTAACGTTTTCACAGCAATGTTGACTGCACTCGAAAAATCATACAAAGGCTCTGATAATTGATCAGTGTGCTCATAAAAAAGTCATGTTAAGTAATGATTTTATGCTTTCAGTCGTGGGCCCTATATAGATGGGGATAACCGCTCTATGAAGATAGATGGTAGTTAAAATAAACATTATGGGTTTTGGTCAATAAGAGGTTCAGTTTACCTACATAGCAGTTTTTGGAGATAAACTTTTTGACCCTTTACTTTTTTATTTACCATTTATGAAATATCATGTAAATAATGAAAACAAAATTGAACCACTATCGAAATAATGCAGATAATGTAAAAAAATGAGTGATGATTTTGACTTGCTTTGTTTTAGTTATGTAAAAAAAAAGCTTACGAAACGATAGCCATTTTAAGCTTTCGTTCTTTAAAATTCTAGACGTTACTTTTTGTTGAGCTTTTAAAATGCGTTTTGTGCTACCGAAATCACGGCATTCTTTGGAAATCAAAGCCTATAACCATCTGGAAAGAAATATCTAAAACCTTAAACCGTTTTTTGCTTTTGGGGGGCGGGATGTAAAATGCAGTTGTCTGGTTGAACGTCTTGACAAAGAGGTTATTATTATACAGGGGTATATCTATTAGCGAGGACAATCTGTTCCACAAAATATTTCGTTAGATGAAAATTCGTCAAGTGAATTATTAAACCTATGGGGTTTCTGTAATAAAATACCGGATCTCTATAACTTCAATAATTATCTTGTACATAATCTATAATGTGGTAATTACTTTCCAAATGACGTATAAATTTAAGTAAACATGTAAATAATGTAATAGATAGATTATCATACCATTATTCGGCAAAAGTCCGTCTATTAATCAGAAAATAAGCACCCAGATACTAGATATAGATATAAATAATCATTAGTGAAATCTAGATTATACTAGATAATTTCATGAAATTTTGTAATCTTTTTCTCTCCTCGTAAACTGAACATATTTTGCTAAGAGGAAATAGGGACCTCTCCCGAGAGAAATTTCATTATAGTGTTAAATGATTTTCTCACCAATCCACTTTGTAACTTGCAATAGTCTACACTATCAGTGACGATCGGTCAAAAGGCACCAGTCGGAAATGTCAACATTATTGCACGAATATTTTAATTGAATTTGTACTAATTGAGAAAATTGATGCAGTATTTTTTGTAAATTAGAATGAATGAAGGTTTTATTTTGATTTTATTTCTTATTTCGCACCATTTGATACAGGATGATTAGAATTAGAAAAGATGTTTTCTTATGGTGATAAATAGAATAAGTCGGAAAGGTTCAAAGCTTTCCTTCTGTAACGTTCATGCAATCTACAAGAAATTCAAACACTTCATAAGAACTGTGGATGGTAATGTTAAAATCGACTACCAAAGTGGATTTGTAAGGAAATCATTGAAAAATTTAAGCTAATGGTTCATTTTTACTATGTGGAGTTTTTATCAGGCTTGTGTGTGTGTGTGTGTGTGTGTGTGTGTGTGTGTGTGTGTGTGTGTGTGTGTGTGTGTCGGGGGGTCCGGGTTCTTTTCTTTCAGGGTTTTGTCCAATGGGAGTCTTGTCCGTATTCCGTATGATACACATTGATTATGAACAAACTCCAATGTATATGGTTTGATTGAATACACAGACGTTCATAAAGGAAAAAAATAATCAAATACATTGTTGTATACTTGGGGAGTAAGATAATTTAAAAAAAACAACATTTTCTTATGAAATTTGACGCAGTAAACCAACACGTTCTGATTCCCAATATCTTATCAAGATATTTTTCATTTTCCAAAGGCCCATAACTCTTGATGTTTCCTAAGCGGGTTCAACATTGCCATCGATGGGAACGCCCGTTTCCAGTTGATCCATTTTAAGGACAGGAACCATCACTAGTATGCTGAAGTCCCTGAAGGGCAGCATCATTAGTTGATCACCAGACTTGCTTTCGGTGATTAAATGAATACCAGGCATAAAGTCGCAGGGCCCAAAGTCAAGGTACTAAAATCACAATTTAGGTGACATGCTGCGCCATCTATAAAACCTAACCGGTCATTAGATCACTGGAATTCCAGTCACAGACCGAAAAAGTTTTAAAAGGTCGTAATGTTTTTGATTAGTAAGTCTATATGAATAAAGGTTGCTGTGCAATTTATTCATGAATATTCATCTCGTTTCCTTTTGCTTTGAAAGGAAAGCGAGATATTCGTAAACTCTTTCGATAAAGTTGAATCGTTTTTAAAAAAATAAAATAAGTGATGTTTGAATCTAATTTGTATTGAGTAAGAAATGTGATGTTTTTGATTCGTAAATCTAACTAAATAAAGATTGTTTGGTGATTTATTTATTTCGTTTTAATTTGCTTTGAAAGAAAAGCGCAAACCCTTTTACTGGACCTGCTGTTACTGTATGGCCAGTAAGAAGTTCCTGTTTTACAATACAAAATAAAAAGGATAATTAATCACACTTACCTATTTCACAGAGGGCCCCACTAAAACCAACTGGGCAGCGGCACATATTTGAACCCACGCAGGTACCTCCATTTTGGCAGGGCGATTTACTACAATGTTCTGTCAAGGACAAGCGATCAAAAAGAAAAGAAAAAAAGAAAAGAGATCATAAATATACATGATTCTACACGATTCCCAAAGATATTTACAAGACCCAGGTCGATATCATTTTCCCGATTCTCAGATTCCCGACTCACAGATTCCCGACTCTTCATTTACTGGACGACGATAGGTCGGCGGCTGGCAAATGGAAAGTCAGGAATTTGAGAGGTCGGGAAAATTAATGCTACCGACAAGTCCCATGTTTCTAAAAAATTCCCTAGCCATAAATGTGTTTTAAGTTGTATAGCTTTCTAGACTATGTGTGTGTGTGTGTGTTGTCTCGGTTTCACACCGTTTTGATTAAATTTTTTCAAATTAGACCGAATTTTCTCTCCTTTTTTTGGTAATTTAAGTAACATTTTATTAGGTTTGTATTTTATTTAATAAATTAGAACAACAGATCAATATTATATCTATTATGCTTTTTATAATGGATTGAAGTAAGAGAAGCCTGTATAGCAGCTACCTTATTGGTAGTGGGTTCGATTCCTGCAGAAGCTCCATTTTCTCTAGGCCAAATGATACATTCACTGTGTAATAACGGATGATCATTTCAAGCAGAGTTTCAATATAATTTAACCCAATTTATGTGTGTGTGGGGGGGGGGTGGAAGTGGGAGTTATCGAACGAAGTAAGTAACATTGCATAAAGCTCACAAATAAGTTTCTTCGAAGACTGACAATTCTTAGGAGGTTTTCGCCTGAATATTTGGGAAAAAAAGATCCCTATTTCCCATGGAAACACGTGACGTGCCAGTAAATGACCCAAGCGTTTGATGGTGAACGAAGAAATGTTGTAATGGCATGTCAAGAGCCAGGTGCCTGTCACTTGAAATCTTATTAGCGTCGAATATTTTCGGGGGCACAGTGAATACTTCACTCTGTTCTTTGTTTACATTTTTCACGTCTGAAACGTCAATTCTTTTCGTCGTTTCTTTTATACTATGGGTGCCCATAAGTAACAAAATTAAAATTATCTCGTAAAAAAAGTTCCAATTTAGCTTTACCTTTTTTCTTCAAGGCATATTATCGAATTTTGATATTACTTCCATTTAATAATTTTGCATTCCAATAAAAGCACGACGAAAAATTAGAATATTGTGAAGTATCTATGGAGATCCAGATGTATGCATTCAAAAACACTCATGTATACATAGATATTTCTTGATCTCTGCGAAAAAATTCACGGATATATTCAACTTTCTATAGAAAGATCTTTCTGGAGTTCATTGTTTTAAATGGCGGGCAGAAGGTATTTTCATTAGCAAAATTGTTACATTTGCTTAGAACACTCAGAGGATACTGACAGAGGAACAAAAACACAACAGGATTAGGGGTATATGCAGAGACTGAATATACCGTTGAAAACTTTGTTTTCTGATGGTTTTTCGTCTTGAGCATAATTTTATGTAAAAGTCCAATACTTCACCGAGATTTATCTAAAATAACCAACTTTCTGATCAAACGATGGGTAGAAATTTTTATTCGAAGATTTGGTACCGTGGGTTATGAATCTGTGGAAAATCTGGGTATTCTGTGGTTTGATGTCGGTAAAGGAGCGGTTATTTTGAATGGTCAGAGTGGCTAGATCTTTCAGTGACTGGCTTTAAAAAGTTCAGTATGCTAGGGTAATTTAAAGGTTCAGCGTCAATTATCGAATCTCTAGAAAATATTTCATTGGTTTGTACTATCAAATTTACGACTGCAGCTGGTAATATTTGAATGTTGATGTGATTTGATGAACTGGGAATGTACTTAACAACAACAACATCATTTAACGTACGGTATCTTTAGATCGACAACAACAACGTTATTTCAACAATGGTTTCATTTTGATTAATTTGTTATCATAATACCTTGTAAAAGCTTTGTGTAATTATACTATATATATATATATATTTATATATATATATATATATATATATATATATATATATATATATATATATATATATATATATATATATATATATATATGGGGGAAAATAACTTGAAATACAATCAAGCAGGAAAAAATGTTCTTTGATGTATTTCTTCTTACACAATCCATCAGATGAGAAAACAAATAGTCTGCTAACCCCTGTTTCGAAACCCACCTGATTTTTCCATTGATCAATATAGAATAATGATGTAAGATTTGTAATTATTTTCCGGGGAGTCCCAAAAGTCTGGATCCATTATAAAAATGTATTTAAAAGTTTCGTTGAACTCCGAAACTGGATTTGATTTTATCTTCCCACTGTAACAAGATCAAGACCTACCGATATTAGGCGTGTAAACCGATATGCAAAATACGAAAAGCCCCTACTGTGATTTGAACTTACGACTGTTTGCTAATTGGGTATTTTACTGATTGAGCTAAACTGACCAGTCCTAAATAGCAGCGAAAATTATCACACCAGTACACACAGCTCATTTCATTCTTTTAAATACACATACGCAGAAAATCACGAATTTACATTTTTATTGATTATATATACTATCAGGGGCATCCACAGCTACTTTACCAGGTAAAGGCAAAAAGGATGTAGGGCAGAAGTAAGGATATATGAGGGGGCAGGGCGAAAAGATATATCCGGATCTTGGCTGTCAGGTAATGGTAAAAATTGTATAAGTTGTGACTCGTCCTAAGCGGTCACTATTCATTGAACCCCTGCTTCTGAACTTCAAACGTTCAAACTCTGTGGCTCCCAGTGAGAAAGCCTGATATAGGGGAAGGCAAATGACCCGTTGGCTCTCGCAGCGGGTGTCCATATATGCAATACAAAACTTGCAATCATCATCTTCAGTCGGAGTAGAAGTGGGAGTTGACTTTGGCAGCCAGTGTCATTATTACAACCAATGCAGAAAGTTACGTCCTTGGACTTGAGTATCAGCTGAATATGAGATACGTTGAACTTTCCTTAATGTAGAACTGATGTTGCCAAATACAGAGACGATTTCCTCCTTTTGAGCAACAATTGTTCTGGGTCGATCCCGTTTGACAACGGTCTTTCGATCCCACCCCCTTAGGAAATTGAGTGGTGTAGGTATGGGAACCCTGGAGGACATTCGACTGATCCGTGCATCTCTACAGTTATAAAAAGTCAACCAAAATTGTCTCAGTAAGATTCTTCAGTTTTCAAGTTGTTCCGGCTGGCTTTGTATAGATGTATCACGCGCACAGGTTGCACCAATAGAGCTAGAAGGCTGAAAAAATCAGCATTTACTCCTTATTATGTCTAGTGTAACTGTTTTCAAATTAAAGTTTTTTGTTTGCAATGTAAGTTCATACTAAATTAGAACCTACTTTTTGCCCACTTGTTTTTTTTAAAATTCACACTTTTCAGTGATCCAACAAAAGGCGAGAAAAGTAACTTATTTATTGATAATCCCACCTTTTCGAATCTTTTAATTGATCACTCCCAACGTGACACACTGCTGGTCACGTGACGGTTTCTTTTTGATGGCTAATGAAAAATGTTTGAGAAAGTTTAGTTTAAAAAGCTTCAAAAACTTGTTTCAATTTCATGAAAGGAAAAATGCCTATGGATCCAGACTTTTTCGAAAACCTGTACATTGTGACTTAGAATAAGGATTTCATTATTCTCTTCAATATCGATCTGGTTTAAAAAGTAAAAAAGCCGGAAAGTTTACATCAAGAGTTGGAGAAAATTAATATTTGTTATTAACAACGAAAATAGTAAAACATAATACAACAGAAATATATATATATATATATATATATATATATATATATATATATATATATATATATATATATATATATATATATATACATATATATATATATATATAGTTTTCCCCATAACGTAACGTATAATATCAATATATATATATATATAATCAATGTTTTTCCCCATAGCATAACATACAATATCAATATCGAAGTATTAGTGAAGATAAATAATCAAAAATCAATGATATTAATTAAATAACGACAAAGTAATTATGATATTAGGATGTTACATTTAAAATGTCGTGTTTTTACTTCATTGAGAATATGTGATTTATTTATTCACTTACTCATCGTAATCGTAAGCACGTCTTTCTCACACGCAGAGGGTCCTGGCCCCCATTCCCGGTAGGGAAGAAGAGTGTGGGAAACACTTCAATAGGACGAATTTCCCTGAGCACTCATCAGCTAATTGAGTATACTATAGGCTGTACGATCAGGGTGGAGGTATCTACTGGGTGGACTAACATCCTGTGAAAGGGAATGCTCATGGAAACTTGTGAGAATAAAGTCTGGGTTTTGACCAGACTTGAGACTCGCAGGCCGAGACATGCAACAAAAACTGGGACTTCGTCACTGGTCACCATATTCAGTTGTCTGTCAAGACACTGGGCACTTTTACTTGTGCCTTTTACCTAATTGGTAATAAAAGCTTGAATTATACGGAATTTATAATTTGTGCCTTCACAGGATTTCTGATTACTAAACCAGATCCCTTTATAGTAATGGTGTATTATCATAGAAGGATCGTTGGGAAAACGTTTTTGCCCAAAATTTATTATATCTAGATTAAATATTTACCGTTCTCTGTTGTTTATATTATCCTCTGTTTTACTCTCCAAGAACGACATTTCATATGTAACAATCTAATAGTAAAATAACATTGATGAACACATCTATATGTATGTGATGTTGATAATAATGATAATGATGGACATGGTGTTGATGATGCTCGTGATAATGATAACAAAAATGATCATATTAGTAAATATCTAATTCATTCTTTTACAGAAGATTGAATAATTAGAAAACTTTGTTGGAAACGGAGAAGAGAGTCAAATGAACTAAACTCTGTTTTCAATAAATTGTTTTCTCCTTCCGGTAGTTCAAGCAGAAAAAAGGAAAAGAAAATAAGACTTCCGGAATAAGAGACTCTCATCCGGTACAGATATCACAATTTACACCTGAAAAGGGCCTCAGAAATGATCGTCATGATTGTATGGATGAAATCCGAAACAATGTTAGTATATTAAAAGAAACTGTGTCCTTTTCTATTTCTTCACTGCTGGTGAAATAAGGAACTGGATAAAAAAATAAAAATGTTTCGTTCCAGGATAATTCGTCTAGACTTGAGAGTGAGCTACAATAGCCGTAGAGTAAATACAGACGATTCTTTTATACTTACATCTGTACTTCAGTAAGTATATAAGCAGAACCTTTGTGTTGGCTGCAGTCTAGGTCATGTCTACTAGGGCTTCACATACCACGAAACTACTTAATTAGCCCTGATTTGCAATATGAGAAATGGACTTCACCTATAGGGAAGGGAAGGAGATGGATTCACGAATAAAAAGTGTCCACGCCAGCGTTTGAACTCGGCGCTGGGGGTCCATTCTTGAGCTGTCATCCACTAAGCCATCCTGCATCACCATAGTCACGATAAGTACTTGAACAAATGGCCATACCGTTTTGTCTACAATCTTGAAAATTGACACACAAAAGGCCCTGGTTTGAGCGAAGTGCGCGGAAAACTTTTCTTTATGACAAATTTCCCAATGCACTCAGAAACTAATTGAGTACATCCTAAGCAGTGTGATAACTGTGAAGGTATCCCTTCCGTGGAGTTGCATCCTGTCACAAAAAAACAAACTTGTAGTCATAAAGTCCTGGTCTTGACCTGACTCGAGACTTGCAAGAGACGCCTACAACAGAAACCGGCTGCTATACCCCGTTTGTGGTTTTCTCTTGAGAGACGTGTCGTTTCACCTTATTTACGAGCGAGAGAAGTATCGAATCCATTGATCACCTTTGTTTCCATTTTTTAATTGATCATCCCTAAACAGCATGCTACTAAAAGACATTGGTCAAGTGACGATTTCTATTGAGTGATTAACCAGACTTGTTATCTGGTTTCTTCGATTTTTTGTTTTGTGTGCTTATATAATGACTTACCATCACTCTGGATCTCTCGGAAGGATCTATCTAAAATAGACAAGAAAAAAACATGGCTGATGTAAAATATGGTGATGGGAAAAATGGTGAGATAAGAATGAAGCCTCTACTCTGAGAGAAGATCACTCAGCGCCGGGCGAAGAAGGAGAAGAACCAAGAAATAATGACGAAACGGGGAATTAGGGAGTGAAGAACACAAAGAATAAATAGATATGAACCACAATATGTAGAGGGAGAGTTAAAGAGGAAGAAAACAAAAGATGGTAGAAAAGTAGTGACAAGGGGAAAAAGGTCGAAAACACGAGGGAAATGGTCAATTTAAGGGAATTAAAATAAAGGGGGAAAGAAACGAGGGGGAGTGGTTAATACAAGGTAGCAAAGGGGAAAAGAATCTGTGAGAGGAGGAGAAGGAGGAGGAACTTGGAAATTGGTTGATATTAAAAAAGCAAAGGAGGGAATGAGACTATTGGAGAAAAAGAGGGAGTAGAAGAAGGAGAAGAAGAAGGAGAAGAGGAATCAAAATACGAAGAAGAATAAAAAGGACTTGGAACTAATACTGAAAAAAGAAAAATGAAACAAAGAAAAAACAGAAAAAAGCAAAACAGAAACAATCAAAAGACAAAAGAGAAGAATGCATTACTGATAAATGTATGAAAGATTTGCGCTGAAATTCATTTCACTTCCTGTTTTGTTTTTAATTTTGTCAAGGTAGGGGAGAGGGGTTTTATTTTTGAAAAAAAATTAGGGATAGGGAGTTAGATGTGCCTGAGTGAATACATTTAAAAAAATCACCTCTGTATAAATATCTTCAATTGTTTGTTTCATTCACACTGTCTAGTTCAAATGGCAAATTCACCGTGTAAAAACGGGATGTCGGGTGAAACACAGGTTCAAATAAAAGAAATGCATTTATGATTATTTTACTAGATTTTATATCCATTTATACGTGTATCTTATATATATATATATATATATATATATATATATATATATATACATACATACATACATACATATATATATATATATATATATATATATATATATAAGAATCTGGA
The DNA here is from genome assembly GCA_963457665.1 of Thysanoteuthis rhombus. NCBI lineage: Eukaryota > Metazoa > Mollusca > Cephalopoda > Oegopsida > Thysanoteuthidae > Thysanoteuthis > Thysanoteuthis major. Next base: position 67,016,083 of record OY735207.1, read on the forward strand.
GTTAAAACGGTTATTTGGGCCCTTTCATTATTGGCGGCTGTTTAGCTCAATAGTTAGATACACACACACACACACACACACACACACACACACACACACATAGTTACAGCGAAAACAAATGTTGATCAGAAGTAAAATTCACACGTAGTACCAAAATATCTAATTCTGTGTTAAACAACCTTTCAAATCTTACAAAATTTGCATTTGTTGATATTTGGAAACAAAAATTGTATGGACAAAAATGAAAAGAATTGCCTGGAAATAATTGACTGAAATGACATTATTAATTAAAAAAAATGTATGTATATTGTTTGAAGCTGTAAAGCTTTCATCTCTCTCTCTCTCTCTCTCTCTCTCTCTATATATATATATATATATATATATATATATAATGTGTACTTTAGAGAGTGAGACAGACTCGGGAGTGAAGTTTTTGGTCGTAAGGTTTATTAATCCTTATATGTCAATAGTCCATACATGTTTCGGGATTATTCCCATCATCAGTGGTGTGTGTTGTGTGATAAACTTGACAGTAAGGAAAAATAGTAGCATTAAAATAAGATTTATTGCATTAATATGTTTCGTCTTTCTGCCTCGTCAGATGAAACAATACTGGACTATTCATTAGACATTTCAATATTGCTTCATTTAGAATTGCTGCTTTGACAAATCCAAAAGATGGAACAACATAGTATAATAAATTCGATTTAAAATCTTCACTTTCCCGTTATGGTCAATTTAATACATATTGTTAGTGTGTGCGTATGTATGTGTGTGTGTGTGCGTGTGTGAATGTGTGCACGTGCGTGAATGTGTGTGTATATGTGTTTATGTGAGTATGCATGTTTACGTGTGGGTTACATGTGTGCAAGTGTTTACACGTGTGTACACAAGTGGGCTTGCGTAAACTATCATACATAAAGACATGTCTTTTCTCAATGCACATTTCTAACTATGCTCCCATAAGTATGTATTAATAATCAGAAAGAAAGAGAAAAAAGGCGGATTTAATCATAATTGTGCGTCAACTCTGTGTCCATATGTGTCCTTTATAGCGAGACGTTAGAATTGAAACCGACAAGTTTAGGTTCGCAATCGGGCAAAGATTATGAAACTTCAGCGGTTCCAGAACTGAGGCCTTTGGACTCCTGGTGGTCTGTCAAAGAATTCTCTTTTTGTACCTAACCTTACGAATTTTGTAGCGGAGAAAACATCGTTCATCGCACAGTTATAATAATTGTATACAGACCTGTACCATATACAAGGATTCGAATGACTGTAATCTATTTTAAATAGATATGATTTTAAAGATTCCCAAATTGCATTTTATTGCAGTTCATTAGATATCCCAGTCAATATCTTCAATATTACGATGCAAAAATAGTTGCAATAAGAATAAGAATAATCTAATATACTGCAAATAGATTTTTTTAAAATTCACATAGCAATGCAATATTTCATTAATGTGAGGCAGAGAACGGCAGGGAGTTTGTCTATGCATTAGTAGTATTAAGGACAGTTTATGCATCGGAATATTTTATAAACGTTTGGAAGGGATAAAAAGTCCAGCCAAATATTTGCCGGGATCACAACGGTTACCGGCGCAGAAAACCGAATCGGCGAATCGAGTTCGATTTTCAGTTAAGGCTGCTTGTGTTGATTTTGCACAAATGAACCCACTTCCAAAAGTTATAGGTAAAACGGCTTTGGGGAGTTGGGGTCCTTTAACCCTGCAAGGCAGTACATCGATGGGTGTGGGGCTAGCAAATCCATCTCGTAAAACCCGACTTGATTGTAAAGCTGCAGAACTGTCAACCAACAAGATGTAATCGCGGTCCTATACTCCACAAGGAAACTACGGGAATGAACAATATTGCTATTTACGTAAGGAAATATGAACTTTCACAGTCTACCTTTCTTTTTCGTTTTTTTTTTTTTTTCATTTGTATTCATGCTCAATCGATGACTCGAGTTCAAACTCCGGTCAGGGCCATCCCTGTTCTCTTCGCACTAATGCCCTTGGGAAAGACATGGACCAGTCTTTTCTCACCCTTATAAAGCTATGGGTGAAAAAACAGGGCAGATTGGACTCTCAATTCTTGGGAAGACAATCTAAAAAAAGACAATTCTGATTCCAAACCAGGGATTGGAGTCCCTTTGAGGCGGTTTGACATACAATCTGACGTCCTCGCGACTGCTACGCTGATGTCAGACGTATCGCTCCCAGCTTTTCTCTGGACTACATCAACAAAAGATGGCATTCTGAATACTGGGCATCCCAGGATCTCCATACGCTTTGCCCAGGCATGTGCCATAGAGGGAATACTCCAGTTACCTCCCATTGTCTGTAGAGACAGAACAGAGGCCATTCATTTATTTGTGTATAAGTATGTGTGTTTATATACACACACATTTATTACTTAATATCAATGTTTATTTGCCTTGGAAATGGTCATCTGATGACCAGAAGCCAAATCAATAATTGCAATGATCAACACCTTTAACACACACTACTGTCAGAATTATAGTGAACTTTTTCCAAAACTGACATATCGTTTTGAAAAACCCTATTTAAACTCCAAAGATGTATACAGTAATACAAGTTCTTATGCATTTTTGATTCTGCATTCTTTCCAGGACTCTGTACAAGGAGAATTTAAACCACTATTGACCTCATGTGATCTCAAGCTGACCCCAAACAAACTTGAACTCGCCCTACCCTAGGGATGGCGGCTGGCCCCTGATGAACTAGTATGCCCTTTAAGACTTCCTGTTTCCTACCGTGTGTACATTTAACCTCATTTATAGTAACAAGACTCATGTTACTCAAGTAGTTGTGATTACCATACACATAGATCGCGGAAGATGCAGTGAGACTATGGGAAAAAGCCAGAGGAGGAATTGATCTTAAATGCACTTGCTTCTCAATGGAGACAGTTCTTGCTACCACACACACACACACACACACATACACACACACACACACACACATATATATATATATATATATATATATATATATGTGTGTGTATTTACACATACATATACAGACGTACATGAAAGCGAGGTCCTAACCACTAATTCTTGGAATTTGAACAGAACATGCAAATTGAATGTAAATGCGGTACATTACCACTGCCCTATGTAAGCCCAATGGATACATAACCTTTGGGACTTCATCGAAAGAAACTCGATGTTGAGATGAATAATTTTATTCCATGGTCGAATTCTGCAAACTTTTGGGTTGGAAGTAATGTAAAAGTTTTCTCTCACTCTATTATTCAGTGTTAAAGAAGGCAAGATTTCGAAACTAGTCAGCTAATTAGTCAAATAAAGAATAGAATGAAAGGTTAAAAAATAATGGACCCTTTCACACATATACTCCTGTTTTGTCTTGAATTTACTATACATATATATATATATATATATATACATATATATATATATATGTGTGTGTGTGAGAGTGTGTGTGTGTGTATATATAAGCGTGTGTGTGTATTCAATATTGTATTAATAATACATTGAGTACTTTTAATTTAATAGAAAATATCAAGTTTAAAATTTCAACTACACTACTTATGTATTATTATTATTTTTAAATAAAGTAGTATATCATATATATATATATATATATATATATATATATATATATATATATATATATATATATATGTATATATATATATATGAAGACAGAGGGGCTACAGATGTAAATGCTAACGTTTGAGAGAACGTATGCGTATCTTAGTACGTATGTATAAGCCGGTGCGTGTGTGCGCTCGAACACGTCAGTATTTAAACAGGTGCGAAATATTTTAGAAGTCATCCCATGAAAGTCTCCTAAGAAGCCGACCACTTCCGATTCAGTATAATATCTCCCTCAAAGTAAGCGTAAACAGCTAATCTTTCGTGGTATATGAGTAGATGCCAGCCTCCCTAAAGCTGTATTCATTCGAAAAACCGTTTATATCTCTCTTCCATTACATGCCAAAATGTCTCAGACAGATGCTGATACGGCCCAGCCTCCTTATATATATATATATATATATATATATATATATATATATATATATATATATATATATATATATATATATACTAGTTCTTTTGTATGTACTTTTTCCCCTTATTTCTTTTTTTATTGTTCCTTCTCTCATTTGTGCAAGAGTTCCTCTCAAGGTTGGCCTCCGTTGTTGTTATCCGCCAGGGGGCGCTAGTACACTAATATTTAGAAAGGTTTATTTTGCTAGTTGGTCTGCGCTCCGCCCCGGGTTTATGTTGCGCATCGTTTCTTTGTGCTGGCAACGTCAATATTTAGTCTGGCTAACCCTCTTCCCTCGAGGATTGGACACGTCGCGTACGCCGTTCAGAAGAAGAGGTTGCTGGATTGTGTGTTGCATGGGAACGGGTGTTTGGGGTGCATTCTTGGGTGGTGGTTATGTGAGCGCAAAAAACACTGCAATCCGTCTGGGGTGGGCATTGTGGTTCGTATGATAAAAAATATTGACCGGAGAGTTCGGGTTTGAACTTATCATTTCACACTTAAAAAACCCTCTGCGGAACACTGGTAACATCTGTGATGCTCCTTGTTGTACGTATATCAGCGAGGTGCTGCTGGTGTGGCCGTTAACAGTACCGATAATGGAATTGACGAAACGGGTTCGGACTCTGACGGAGGCTCGTTATTGCTATTTTCATGTTACTCATCTTAATTTTTGTTGCGTTTTTATTGCAACTAAACTCAAGCAGGATACTCTTCAGCAGTGATTTGATACATTGAAGTAAATGGAATAAATATTGGCAATAATTAATAATAATGGTCTACAATAATACCTCATCTTCTACAAATAAATAGAAATAAAAAAGAATAGATAAATAAAATACGACTGAGACGGTTTTCACTCACTATACTCAAAAGTGCTTGGAAAAAGCATGAATTTTCCCGACTCCACCCGAGCAGTGGGTAAGAAAGCAGGGTAGATTGGGTTCTAGTCCGGGAGGCAATCCTAATTGTTTTAGCCCAAAGTGAAGTTAAGGCTCATGTTTGCATGCATGTATATGTGTGCGAGAGAGAATATATATATATATATATATATATATATATATATATATATATATATATATATATATATATATATATATATATATATATATATAATGATTAATAAATTTCGTAAAAATCCACTTGTTATGACGGCAATTGCGTAATAGCAGCACTCTTAAATCCCCGAGGGTATCGTAGTAACTAGTATCTACTGCATATCCTTCATCGTCTTATTCGTACTGTGTTTTCGTTATAACTTCTGTAAGAAGTCTGGATTTCCTACCGTAATCAGAACAATCCTCACCGATATGAGGGATGTAAACTGATAAGTAAAATCCACATTCTCCTACCGTGATTCGAACTCATGATCAACCGATTGCTGTTTTACTTATCCGGCTAAATTGGCATGTCTTAGATCTTGACGAAAAATTACCATCAACCTCTGCACGGGCTCATTTCATTCTAATAATTAATACATTCATACAATGTTTTTAAAACTTTGATATATGCACAATGCAAAACTTGTAATCACCTTATATAAACGTAAAGAATCAGTTCAGTATCGAAATTTTATATTGCATTCACCTCAGCAATCAAACGTACTTCTAAATCGCGTTCGATACATCAGCCCTCGAACGATCGAAGTTAAGCAACATCGAACCTGGTCAGTACTCAGATTGATGACCAACTGGGTATACCAAGTATAGTGAACAGCTGGGAAGCATGCAGAAAGCCTTCTGTGGCGATCCTGTTAATCATCCCAAAGGGAGACCCATCGATCTCAACACTACACTCAATAACCCGAGCCAAATACCCCTACCCCCTGCCCCTGGACTCTCTGAATTCCCCCTGCTCCCGCACTCTCTGACAAACCTGGGTGAGAGTGACGAGAAATGCATGTCCAAAGATCTGGTAAAAGAGTTATTTTCAACCTTTTTTGTCTCACGGCACAGTGAGCCAGGCACTAGAGCGGTCGAGCCACGCTATCATTATATAAGGATAGATTAGATCATTTAAAAGAAAATGAATGATAATGTGTTCATGAGTTAAAAAAAAAATTCATAAATTCTAGTGCCAAAAGTATAATGTTGATCAAGGTTTTCAAAAGATATTGAAATTTTTGTGCAAATTTATTATTTCTACACAAAGAAATAAGACGTCATTGAAAAAGATGCCGTTCATTAAGAAGTGATATGAAATCAGCGGTTCTACATTACGGAATTCAGAAATTTTAAACTGCAATTTAGGCTTTCCATGAACAACACATTTATCTTATTTCATCATTGAAAAGAAGGGATCAATGCACCCCATAAAAATACCAATAATGTCAAAACATATTCACGTGATATTTCTGAATACCTAACAGGGTGACATTGTTCCACTGGCCTTGTTTGGGAGAGGATCGAACCTCTCCAAGACACGCACGGCACAGATGGTTTGTGGCACACGAATATGCTGCGGTATAGTGGTTGAAAATCATTGGTTCAAAGGTATGCAGTATCTCTTGATCAAACCCAGTGTTATTGAAAGAGTCTGTGAATTTCCCCGAAAGAAGCACTGTCACTATTATCAGTTCATGATGTGTGGATACGACATCGATTATCCGCAGAGCGGATGGTCCGGTGCCTCTTTTAATCCGGACAAAAAATTACGAGCGGACACATTCTAGTTCACCAAGGGACCTAAGGTCAAAGCGTATGTAACAACTTTGCTGTGATAATACGTTTGAGAAGATAACCAGGAACAGGTCTGGTTAGTCACAGAATAGAAACTGTCGTGTAACCTCCGTCTTTTGGCAACATGGTGTGTTGGGAGTAATCAACTAAAGAATTGATAAAAGGGGCGATGAATGATTAAGTTACTACCCTTGCCTTTCGTTGGTGATCACGAAAAGATTCTGAATTTTCCAAAAAAAAAAAAAAGAAGAAAAATGAGTATAACAAAATGCAAGGAGTCTATATAGCATTGAGTCACATTGCAAATTGAAACCAACACTAAAAACGATGTAGAGGGGAAGTTTTAAAAAAGCAAAATGAACGTTTTCTTCTAAACATAATAAAGAGTAAATGTTTAAATTTAGCCATCCCTCTAGCTCCATCGGTGTGGTCTGTACGCATGATACACACGTAATCAGCCAGTCAGTCAGCCAGACCAGCTTGAAAGCTGAAAGAAACACATGGTGACAATTTTGGTTGATGGTTTCTAGCAATGAGCTTCAAGGCTTTGGTCCAGCATCTACAAATACTTCAAATGACCGGAATGTTACTTTTTAAAACGCCTCAACTATATGATGCAACTGTCGAAAGAAAAATCGGACAATTTGTCATATTAGGATCGGTAATACTTCAAAATACCTCTTTTTAAATACTGGTAATTTCTGCCCCATCTACACAGGAAAAATGTATTCTACGGTCTACATAATGTTCATGTTTCTATCTAGCATAGTTTTAAAATTTTTCAAGATATGATAGTGCATATTCAGGGAAGGACTTTTTGCCTACTTTGTATATATATATATATATATATATATATATATATGTGTGTGTGTGTGTGTGTGTGTGTGTGTGTGTGTATGTGTGTAAGTATGCAAGTGTGTGTTTGCATTGTGTGAGCGTGTGTGTCTAGATGTTTGTGTAAGGAAATGTACGTACAATACATACATATTAAGCCACATCTTGAAAATTAATTTGAGTCTATGAAAAATAAACTCGAAGAGGAAAGTGGCAGAAGAGACACAAAGCAATAGGAATGAAAGAGAAACAAAGAATGAAAGTGGAACGTAAAGATTGCAGTGAAAAGGAATGCAATGAAGGAAAAACAGAAAGAAAAAACAAAAGCATAAGAAAGAAAGTCGAAAAGAAAGAAAGAAAGAAAGAAAGAAGAGAATGTTGGATGACAGGGAATCCGATCTGATGTAGTTTTGAGTGTTTGTATTTCCCCTCAACCCGACCTGGAAAGAACGTTTGTTTGTTTCTTTGGTCGTCCATGGCCTGTTTCTATCCGTCTGTTCGCCCGTCTTGCCTGTCTGTCTGTCACATTCTGTGCCTCTTGTGCTTACGTCGTCTTCGCTGGCGATGTTATTGTTGCCATAGGTGGCGCTGCCGGCGGTAGGCGGCCACGTTTATTTGTTTATCGCGCACGCGCGAAGTCAAGTGTTATTTTGTATTGTGAAATCGGCTGCACGGAAAGACTCTCTAAATGGCGGAAAGTTTCCCCATTCCCGATGTTAGGCCACAGAAAAAGGGGCAGATGGACCAGATGGTATAGGCCTACGAATTTGAGGGGACCTACTGGTTGAGCCAAAAGGGGACCCTTTGACAGAGAATATTGATATTGTATACTAGCTCTGCGACGTCTATGATAGAGAATTGTGGCGAATCCTGGGGAAGGTGTATGTCCAACGACGGACGTTAAAATACTGATGATGATTGATAATGTAAAGAGATTTATTGCCTGGTCATGTTTACTTCTCAACAGTGCCAACAACAGCTACAAATGTCTATTTTTGGGTCGTGTTGGTGTGGATTGCTATTGCATGCTCATGTAAGAGAAAAGCTCTTTTAATACAAGTGAAGAAGTGCGGTCCCTAACAGAAACAAATCAAGATATGTAGCCTTTCAACCAACATTGGATTTTTCGCTTTCATTCCCCACAGATCAACCTGCTTATTCATCTCGTTCAGCTGTTTATTCTAGACTAGGGCAGTGACCCTTCCACTGGTACGTTAGGAAGGGGCCAGGCTTTATGGGGTGTGGAGTAGCCTGCCATAATTTTCATTTACAATTATTTTGCGTCCGTCGTACGGAACTACAGATTTTAAGTATTTTCTTTACTTCTCCTCAGTGCTATATCTCAATTCTGAAGAGCGAGATTCAATCGAGATGATTGAAAAGAAAACCCAGGGAGAAGGATTTATAATTTGTTAGGTATTATTTATTTATATCAGATTTCTCAAGAATCGCTGATCAAAAAATCTTCAAACTTGACTTTGAACTGCATTGTGACTAATATATGTAACAAATGTCAACGTCGTACAATGACCAGTTGTCGAATAATCGCAGTGCACCTTCACTCACATGCACACTCACACACAGAGATTTCTTCAATTGTAGTTAGATTAGCTAAACAATCTTGAAGACAAAGGGTGTAATCTTTCAAGAATAACACCAGGATATTCTGGCAGCCAGATGTGACCAAGTCCTAAACAGAACAATTACGTGTGTATATATTTATACTTGCGCACGCGCGTATGTGAGTGTGTGTGTGCACGCACGCTAAAAAGATAATTTAAAGGAAGCAAAATTCTGAACTTGTTTCGGTAGAAGGGTCCATTATTTCGATTGTTGGGTTGGAGATATTTTTATCAGCAAAATTGATATCTTTAAATGTAAGAGTCCGCTGTTACTGAAACAGAAGCAGAAAAAAATTGCACTGTTAATTATATCGTCATCATCATCTGCCTTGTCAGGTCCACTTCTGGACCAAGATCGTTCGCAACTCCTCCCATAACGATTGTATAGTCATGTTGGTTTTGGGAAGGCAATGACTTATTGAGCTTTTGATTTTTGGCCCCTTCTGCTTGGTAGTCAAGGTACATCAGAGCTGCACCAACGATTTCCGAGATATTCGAAATGGTTGGATGTTTTTCGGACTGACTCGATACACACCTTTTGCCGATATGGAACTCAGAACTTCAGGAAAATTACATTAACATGTAGTTTCCAGTAGGTAGCAAACTTTTCTTAAAACAATAGTCTTCAGGTTAATTATGATAACACAACTCGTAATTATGACACGGTTATTAATGTTTGAATCAGCACTAAGGAGCCTAAAACTGTTATTCGGTATTTCGTTTTTTAATAATTCAAGTATCCTGGTTCTAATTTTCTTTAAAGTCTCAAGCTATTTTGATGAGTGATAAGGCATGAACTCTTACTAGTTTTAATGACGTAATTTTTATGGCTACAGGTATACAAATCAATTAGACAATCCCATTTGAGCGTAAACAAACAAGCAGAAATACAAACAAATAAACACAAATATTTGTAGATAAGCTCATTATATGGTTAAATAACGACCCGATTTTCTCAGTGATGTTTGCATTAATTCCTGACCCCTGAAAGTCCCTTTTCCTGGTTTCCACAGCAAAGCATGAATGCTGAAACTTGTTCAAAAGAACTGTCAACCATAACTATCACTAAAACAGTCAATATAGATTTCTTCAGTTTCCATGTGGGTTTGGCTGGCCATATGTGTATGTATCACGCATACGGACCGCACAAAACGGAGCAAAAAGGTTGGAAGAGTAAACATTCTTTCCTTATTATGTCTGGAAAAATTTTTTTAGTCTCCCCTTGAAAAGATTTTCAGAGGGGGGACAGTTTATAATATGAGCTCATGCTAAATTGATCACTTACTTCGTCTCTTGTTTCTTTTTTCTTGAAAATTCGGACATTTTTCAGTGATCACTGCCCAACAAAAGGCGAGAGAAGCAACTTGATTATTGATCAACTATTTCCCCAATTTTTTAAAATTGATCACCCCAAAACGGATATGATGCCAAAAGACATTGGTCGCGTGACTGTTTCTATTGGATGACTCCCCAGACCTGTCTGGTTTTTAATCAAAAGGATTCTCTTTCAGTTCAGTTGCTTCCGTGTCGATCGACACGCGAGACAATGATTTCGTCTCGATTCCTTGAACAATCCATCGGGATCTAGTCGTCGCTCCTAAATATCTGGACCCCCAAGGGAAAAAAAAGATGTGCCACAAGTTCAGTTTGATGTGGGGATGGGGAACCTCTCACATGCGAACGTGTTTAGCCGTAATGTCTCCACCCCTGCAAATTATTTTTAGTCTTTGCAACTGTTGTCGCTAGGACACAAGAGTGCTGATTCTGCTAAACAGCGGTACCATGATTCAAGAAGTGATACCCTAATCGGCTATGGCACCGCCTCTGTCTCTTCCTGGTCAAAAATGGTCTGAATCCTGATACTCCAAGACGAATCCTGCAAAATTAGAGATCCAGTCATTGAAGCAATTGTGGGTTTTCACAGCAGTGCTAGTCCGTGGCCCAAGGTGGGCTGTCCTACAGGGCTAAAGGGTTCAAACCGCCCTCATTTTCACCCAAAGTTGATTCATGTCTTTCCCTAGCACATTAGTCCAAATTGAATGCGAAATATCCCAGACGGAGTTCGCCAGGTCCATTCGTCTTGCCGTTAATCGATAGGTGACCTACACCTCCTGATTTTCTCCCATTGCCGGAAATATTTGCTGAATCATAAAAATAAGGGGAGGAGTAGAGGTGTAGGGATAATATCAGTTAGGGTCATACTAAGTTCAAATGCAGTTGACCCTAAAATACTACGGTGTTTGTTTAACATTTTGAATTAATTCCAAAAGCAGCTACCTAATCAGTCGTAGGTTTTATTCTTGCTGCAGGCCCATTTTTGAATTTTTTATTCCTATTTATACTGTCTAGGTCAAGTGACACATTCTCCGTATGATAACGGGAAGTCATTTCAAATAGAATTTCAAATAATGAATCGCATTCATATATATATATATATATATATATATATATATATATATATATATATACACAAGTATATGAATAAGTTCGCGACTTTTATTCTATGCAACAAATATTTTTTCCTACATATTATCTTTCCTTGTCAATGCACTTAATTCAGTTGTTTAAGATCAATCACTCAGATGAAATTTCAGCGAATAATTACATTTAGGTCTAGGAATTTATTTATCAACCATAATATACAAACAAATAGGTATATATTTATTTGTATGATTAAGAATATAAAGCATTTAAAGATCCATCTATTCAAACAACTCACCATTATAACGCAATAGTTTACCCAAGCCGTAAAAAATGCACAATATCGCAATCACATTCCAAAATATTGTTATATATTTTCCAGTTTACGTTCAAACAAAATTAACCCGGATCTCTTCCGCACTTGTATAACAAATGATAAGTAAGGAACACTAGTTCATGATTAGGGTACTCAATTGTTTTCTCTCTTGACACATACTACAGACAAAAATATACACATACACGCAGCATTTCTTAAAATTAGAGGTACCTCTGCAAACCAGTGAAATCATAGCAACTCAGAATTCTAAATAAACGTGTTCTGATACCAAAATTGGCTGCGCTCAACAAATATCTCTTATTACTCATTACACTGTAATGGTACGGAATGACAGTCTACAGCTTCTCACTCGAGCACTCCAATAAAAAACGCTCAGTGCTTTCAGTTCTCTTTCTGTCGGAAAATTTCTTCCAGAGTTGCCAAATTAGCCATTTATTTGACTAGATCTGGCTGATTCTTTTCAAATTTAGCCGATAAAAATACACGATTAAATTTGGTAAGTTTAATAAAAGTAAGATTCTTACTAATTATTTAATCATTATCTTAGTATAATGATAAAATAATCGGTAACTTTTTTTTATCAAATAGAATTGATAAATAGACATTCAATGAGTATGTATACATATATGTATGCAGCAACCTCAAGCCTTGGCAATGGAGTTTTAAAGTCAAGTGCAGACTGAACCACCCATATATAGATATATATATATACTTGGATACATCAGTTGATCTAGACAGCATAAATAGAATAAACAATTGTAGAAATGGATAACTGCAGAAATCGAACCTGCGTTCGATAGATAGTGGCGTCGCTCCTATATATATATATATATATATATATATATATATATATATATGTGTGTGTGTGTATATATATATATATATATATATATGTGTGTGTGTATATATATATATATATATATATATATATATAGCTGTATAAATATGTATAATATTCAATCGATGTTAGCCATTTTAAAAGATAGTTTTACCTGATCCCATCCCTTGTTCGGCCTGCGTACTCACTTTGCCGGCAAATTAGAGGCCTACACGCCCACTTTGCTGGCACATCAGATGCCTGCACCCTACTCTTATAAGAATCATCAGGTACGCCCCTGGGTAAATTCACTCACTCACAATCCCCGCTGAATAAACCGAGATGAAAAGATGCGCCAACGCGCTCCAAAAAAATGCCTTGCACGCCTCGCAAGTAAGAATCCATTCTTAAGCAAGCATATCTCGATGGTTTTGTGAGTGCGCCTCTGTGCGTTTCATTCCTGGCTGTGGTGGGTTTAATTAGAACATTTTCTGTCAAAATCAAACGATGTTCGTGATTTATGTACATTTGTAACCGTACTTAGATCATTTCATAACTTCATCTTCTCCATTGGCGGACAGGCAACCTTTATAATTCACTTTATGTGTCTCCTCGACTGCTAACGTAAGGCGCACACACAGTGAGTGTAAAAAGTATCCAATACATTTCAAAAAGTTCATTTCTACATCCTCAAACAACCTCAGAATTAACATAATTTTGACCAAAGATTAAAACAAAAAAAAATACGAAAATCAAAAATATATTGAAAAAAAAATAAAAAATTGTGAAGTTATGTACAAAAATCGAAATTCTGTTTCGTTGTATGCCCTCACAAAAATTTAAAAAATGTATCGGATGCCTTTCACATGAATATAAGTAAATTTGAACTCAAATCCATGCATATCTCTATGCAGATATGTGTTTGCATCTAACAGAGACGGAGATTGTTTCTATTATTTTTTTTATGGATTCCTAAACGACTGCACCCTTCGAACTGAAAGCAGCATCAACATAGGATAGGTGATGCTGATCTATGGTGCCCACTGAAGGTCAATTTAAGGGAAGATCAATTTTGGCATTTTCAAATCTAACGGAGACAGTTGCACCATACGTGATTTGGGTACCAGAATATTTTGACTCCAAAATGAAAATAGGATAGATGACGCTGACCTGTGCTTTGCTCTAAACGCCAATTTAGGTCCTGGTCAATTCTATAATTTTCAAAGCTAAGGGAGACGGCTGCACCCCACGAGGTGCAAGATTGCGAACATGAGTAACTTGATCCCAGGATGAACATAGGATAATTGATATTAAGCTCTGGTGACCTATAAAGGTCAATCACTGTTCAGGTCAATTTTGCTGCATCCTTTAGTAAGCAGTACTCTTTGTGAGCCAGTGAGCAAACAGGAGTTGAGGGAATTACTTCGAAGAAGAAGGTGGGAACTAGGTGGTAAAATAAGTCATCTTTTGATTTCTCGGAATTTTGGGCAGCACTCAATCCCTCTCTCTCTCTCTCTCTCTCTCTCTCCGTGTATATATTTATATACATTTACATTTAATGCATACAAATATCGCTGTGTATGTAGACAAATACACAAGCATACGTACATGATTACATAAGCATGCATGTATGCAAGTGTATATGTGTGTGTGTGTGTGTGTGTGTGTGTGTGTGTTTGTCTGTCTGTAAGTATATGCATTTTTGTTATCTTATATATCTATATGAAATTTGACGAACCAGTACTTTTGGCTCAACTATTTCGTGTCTGTTTTTTTTTCTCGAAAGGAATAGTCTCAGAGAGCTAGCGCTAAAGACCGAAAACTTCTAACCCTTTGGAATGAAACCAATTTTTCTAAGTAGTTCTTGGGTACCGTCTGCGAAAGATCTTCAATTTACAATCCACCCGGAAACATTAACTGCAAACTACCCAGATGCAAAGTTGCGCTAACACCTGTGACTGCTTTTCTACCTAAGGAACTGACGCAAGCACAAATTTTACCTACCGAGATCTCGTAACCTCTCTTACAAATAATCCATAGAACATATAAAATGTAATATGTATCCATATACAGTCATAAGCCGACTTACACCCGACCGACTCACGTCCAATCGCAGAGCTTGAAACCCATTGACTGTTGATGCTGGGAATTTCAGCCACTGCAGATCTATGGCTCAACCGCAAATGGCGAAAATCTCCGTCATATTATTGTTAGCTTACGAAAGAGAAAGCAGTGTATACGTCATGTCTGTTCCAAGTTCTCGAGACAGGGAAGGTGAGATTGACTGGGTAAGAGCAGACATCTTGCTGGGTGAGGCTAATGACTTGGGGGAAGAACGTAATAGATGATATTTGTTACTTTCACTGGAAATGAAAAGCAACAAAAAGCTCAAAATCCGAAATATATGCCTCTCCATCTTCTATTTGCCTCATAAGCGTCGGTATCTCAACTTTATAATGGTCGACATGCCCAGATCGAGTTGCGTCCATACTAATAGGATGTAACTCAGATGCTATGACTGAATTTTTATCAGTAGAAAATGATTAAGTCTTTGATTGAATAATGATGACGCCAAATTCAGGAATGAACCCATGTTCTCTAAATGATCCCACCACCCTGCCATGAATTACGTCTAACGAAGGAACGTACAGACCTGCCTAGAAGATTAAAAAAGGAATATTTTGCATATAGACCCGCCAAGATGTCCAATAGACGAACGGTTTACGTACAGACCTGGCTAGAAAATTAATGAATGATTTACTTACTGTCCTGCTAAAAAGGTCTGATGAACGAACAATGTCCGTACAGACCTGTATCGGAGACTAATTAAGAAACAATTTATATACAGACCAACCAAGAGGTCTAATGAACAAGCGATTCCCGCGAGGATTTGTCCAGAAGTCAAATGAAGGAACAGTCTCCGTACAGATCTGCCAAGTCTAATGGAGAACAATTTCTGGACGGACCCGCCTAGAAAACTAATAAACGAAGAATACACGTACAGAACTGCCTAAACATCTAATGAACAAATGATTTTTTAACAGACTTATCTTGAAGTCTAAAGAACAAACGATTTACGTGAAGAACTGGTCAGAAGTCTAATATAAAAACAATTAGCGTACAGAAAAGCCCAAGGCCTAATAAACAAATGTCTAGAAGTTCAATGAACAAACAATCCACCCACAGACCTGTCAAGAAGTCTATTGAACGTACGATTTACGTACAGACCTACCAAGAGTTCTGATAAAAGACTGATTTACCTACCGACCCGCCAGGAATTCTAATGAACAAACGATTTACTAACAGACATACCGAGAAGTTTAATAAACATTTACGTACAGAACTTCTCAGAAGTCTAATGGCCAAATTTGATCACAGAATCGCCAAGATGTTTCATGCTCGAACGATGTTCATACAGACCTGCCATGAAGTCTAATGAATGAACGAATTATGTATAGAACTATGATGAAGTCTAATGAATGAACTATTTACGTACAGAACTGTCAAAAAGTCTACAAAACGAACGATCTACATACTGAAATGTTAACAGTTCACTGAACAAACGATGTAAACTCAGAACTGTTAGTAAGTCTCATGGACAAACAATGTTCGTACTGACCTGTTGAGAAATCAAATGAACAAAAAATTTACGTACAGAACTGCAAAGACATCTAATTGACAAACAATATACGTACATATTCTCTTTTAC
Organism: Thysanoteuthis rhombus; assembly: GCA_963457665.1. NCBI lineage: Eukaryota > Metazoa > Mollusca > Cephalopoda > Oegopsida > Thysanoteuthidae > Thysanoteuthis > Thysanoteuthis major. The sequence goes on from OY735207.1 coordinate 67,032,543, forward strand.
AAACCTGTAGAGAAGTCTAATGAACGAACGATTTTCGTATAGATCTACCAAGAAGATTATAAACAAACGATTCCCGTTCAGACATGTCAAGAAATCTATTGAGTGAACAATTTACTCGCAGACCTGTCCAGTCCAATGGACGAATGGTTTTTAGCACACACTCGTCAAGGAGCCTACTAAACGAACAGTTTACGTACAGAATTGCCTAGAGGTTTGATGAATGAACGATTCAAGTACAGACCTGTCTAGAATTTTAATGGACGAACGATTAACGTACAGACCTGCCAAGTGGTCAAATGGACGAATGATTTACGTACACACCAATCCAGAAGTCTAAAGAACGTTCGCTTCACGCACAGCAACCTAGAAGTCTGATGAATGAACGCTTTATGAACTGTGCAACGTAGAAGGCTAATAAACAACTATTTATGTATATAACTGCCTAGAAGTATGATTAACGAACAATTTATACACAGACCTGTAAAGATGTGTAATGAACGGACGATGTACGTAGAGACCTGCTAAGAATTCTAACGAACGATTTACGTACAGACCAGTTTAAACGTCTGATGAACAGACAGAATAGTTACGTTCTGACCTGACTATAAATCAAATGAATGAAATATTTACGAACAGACCTGCCAAGAAGTGTAATGAACGAACGATTTACGTAAAAAATTGAAAAGAAGTCTAATGAACGAACGAATCACGTACAGAATTGTCCAAAAGTCTGATGAACAAATGATTTACATTCAGACCTGTATAAAAGTATAATGAACGAATAAGCTAAGCACAGACCAGCCGAAGGTCTAAAAAATGAACGATTCACCCACAGACCCGCCTAGAAGTTTAATGAATGAATGTTGTACGTTCAGACCAACCAGTAATTTTGATAAACAAACGATTTACATACAGGCATGCCCATAAATCCGATAAACAATGCATTTACGCACAAACCTGCTTAGTCTAATGAACTAAAGATTCACCTACATACCTGTCTAGAAATATAACAAACGAACTATTTACGTACAGACCTTCTAAGAATTATAATGAACAATATGAATTTACGTACAGACCAGATGAAAGACCGATGTACTCCTTGACCTACCTAGAAGTCTAATGAACAAACGATTTACAGAGATGCCAAGAGGTTTAATGAACGAATGATTTACGTACAAAACTGCCTATAATTCTAATGAAAGAACGTTTTACGTACAGACTTTACTAGAAGACTGATGAATTACAAATTTACATACAGACCTACCTAGAAGTCTAATGACTGAACAATTTACGTGCAGACCTACCAAGGAATCTAATGAACGAGAGATTGACTTGCAGACCCGCCTAGAAGTCTCAAGACCAGACAGTTTACTCACAGTCCGGACAAGAAGTTTTATGAACGAACGAGATGAACTATGAAATTCACATGAGGACGATAATGATTTTTGAAAGTACTATAGGATTTGGGGATTGAGAGAGAAGTTGTTTTTTTTCTTCTTTTTTTAAAGGATGCTCTTAAATCAACAGGAAAGAAATGAAAGTTTTAAAACAATAAAAGATGGCAAACATATGTTTATGTAGATAAGAATATACTTACGATATTGGCAGGCTTCACCATAGTAATCCGAAGCACACCAGCAATGGCCCTTCTTGACGCAGCGTCCTCCGTTCTGGCACCGTTCTTTGCAAAGTGCTTCAGAAAGAAGGAGAAGAAAAAAAAGGATGCTTCAGTTAGATTATTTGTTTAAGAAAAAAAACCTGTCAGATTTCTATAATAAAATAACTCTTATTCAATCATTCGTGTATAATTGTACGCAAGCACGCACACACGTAGATACTCGCAGAGATACCCTCAGACGGGTGCACACGCACAAGCTCTCTCTCTCTCTCTCTCTCTCTGTCTATCTCTCTCACACAGACATGCACACAGAATAGCACACACATACACATCGATGAACATACATGAACATATGCATAGACGTTCACGTATATACTCAAATGCATACAAACGCACATACCCACACATAGATGCACACTGCATATCGCACACGTACATAGAGTGACGCATGGACATATATACATATATAAATAGATACCCACATATCCACATACATAAATCTGCACACACGCACATATGCACACACCTATATTCATATACATGAACAGCCATTACCAAATTCTGATTTTAACTTTTTAATTCTTTATCTAAAAATTCTGTTGATTTTTCTGTGGACTGGAAAATTACTCAAAAGACATTTATTATTATTCTTCAGATTACATCGTTTTTATTCTGCACGTAGATTCTTTTTAATTATGCATATGCATGTTTGTGTGTGTGTGGGGGGGGGCTAGAACAGCGTTGGGCCAATTGGCATTGGCCTGCAACTTTGTGTCGGGGGCTACTCCCTTGGAGGAGGCAAAGACTATTGTATTTAGTGCTTCTCGTTTCAGCGCGATACTCATCGTTTTATATACATTCTTGCCAATACATATTGTCTATGAATAGTTTTAGTTCTTTTGTTCTGTTCTATTAATTACCAAGTAATCATATACACAACAGGTACATCTATATACCCATTACTAAATCATATGTATCTAGCACTGATCACAAAATCACCAAATGAGCAGTTTAAAATGGGGTCGACATTTACCCTCTAGCCTGGACCTATTACAGCTTTTCACGGGCCTGTGTGCATAAGCGTCTGCTAGGAGGTGACGAATGGGGCTTTTGACCTCCTGGACCAGGCCTTCTCATCAAGAGCAAGTTTTGGCAGGATACTAGTCAATGGAATGGATATATCCAACCTAATTGCACAGCTCAGTGCGTTCTCAATTAACTTTGTCCTAATGAACAAGAAACTTCTTGCTCATGCCTGAAACCTTCTGCATGTGAGGCAGACCTGCAAACCACTGCACTGTTCGAACGGACAAGCATCCGTGTATTTGACGGTATTTACAAAGATATTCTTTGGATAAAGCTAAATTGGCGTAAGACATGGATTTTTTTTGGCGGGGGGAGAGAACGGTAAATAACTTCCTAACTGGCAATTGCTTGCGAGACAAGCATTCTTACCATCGCTGTATTACGGCCAAATCACTTGGGACACTCCAGGTCTCGTAAGATCGCCGAAGTTGAGTGGCTTCGATGAGTGACCGTCTGGGAATACCAGGTGCCGTATACAGCAATAAGATTATTCTGCGGTCGTCTCAACCCCTGCTCTGTCGCCGATTAACAAGGCATCTTGCCAAGTTTGGACCGGGCTGCGCACCCAGTCTTTTCTCGAGCATTCGCTGCTTTGTGGGAAACACATGACAGAGAACTCCCCTGGGAGCAACCATACTCGTACTCTTGATTGCAATCATCATCTATAACTGCATTTTCTCGTTTTTGCGTCTCTGTACATAGTAATGCTTGTAAAACGCACACGAATACAATTTAATCACTTTTTGAAATGGAGATGATAGTCTAGTTAAACTTTTTTAATTTAACAATTCAACAAAGCTCTCACGTATCTAATGATTTGAACCCGTAAGTACACCGATAAATCCAGTCTTGTCAATCTTTTGTACAACGTCTCAACGATACAGAGCTTATGTAGTTTTTCACCTATGAAATAATCAGCGGTGAGCAATGTTCCCTGTAATTTTTAGTAGTTAGTGAGCGCACAAATTTTATGTTGTGCAAATTTTTTTCCTGTGACAAAAGTACGCACTGAATGTGTTCGCAAATGTAAACTTGAAATTGTTCCAAGATAATTTTAGCAAAGGCCTATCTCACATGGCTAATAAAACTGTAATGGAATGTTCTAATATGATGCAAATATAATTGCATTAGTTGAGATCTTATTCAATACTTTGGACTACGTTATACAGTTTGTTGTTCTTTTAAATAAAACATTAATTAATCTTATTTCGATTTAGTGTAATGTCCACTTAAATTAACAATAACATCCATCAATTCACAGATTATTATTATTATTATTATTATTATTATTATTATTATTATTATTATTATTGTTGTTGCTGTTGTTATCTGGAATTTCACATCAGTCGCGTAGTTGTTATTATTATTATTATTATTATTATTATTATTATCTATATCATTATTATTGATATTAAGATTTTTATTATTATGATTATTATTATTAATAATGGTAATATCTTTTTAACATCATCATTATTATGGTCATCATTATGATTAATATCATGATTATTATTATGATTATGATTATCATTATTATTAATGTTATCATTATTATATCATTATTATTATTATCAATATCATTATCATCATTACCATTATTATTATTATAATGATTATTAATATTATTTTTATTATAATCATTATCATTATCAATATTATTAATAAATTTGATGGAACAGTTTAATCAAAACTCATTCAGCTCATTCATTATCACATTATTTTGATATGTTACGTAACTAACCTTTTGTGCACACATTGATTTCCTTTGTGCGCTGGTTGCGAAACGAGTGTGCGTGCACATCACACAGCTTAGATGGAAGTAAGCTTGTGAGGAGGAAACGTTTTAGTCCATTGTTGATTCAGTCTTCTTATACAGACAAAATACCTCAATGTGTGTTTCTATTCGTGCATGTGTTTTCACAGCTCCCTTTTTTTAAAAACATTTTATCATCTCAAAATAGAATAAACGGAGCAGAGAACTTGTAGCAACCATCAGCTCAACTGCGCTCAAGTGGGTGTCGCTAACCAGCTGTGGACCAACACACGCCGAATAATAGACTTACATCAGCGTCGTTAAACGCTGTTGTCTTATGAAGATTGTCAGAGAAAACTTTAGGGTGTTGCAAACGTACTTTCATTTTTACAAACCTTTATTCCAAATCTTATTTCATGTACACACCTAAAGACTCCCTATGATTCTGCTATATTGTTAACGTCATCATTATGAATATATCAAATTATTAAAAAATACTAGTCAGCTGATTGTTTCAGACGTTATGATACACGTATTAGGATTCTTGCAATTTTGAGGCATTATTTCAAAGCCGTTGAAGCTGTTCACAGAATACGTAAACTGAAAAAAAAAATGTCTGATCGTACAGTCCGAAGTGTTTTCAGGGTGACGACTTGTCCTTTGAAATAAAACCCAGAATTGGAAGACCGTCAGTTGTCGATGTTGGTTGTTTAAAATGCTTGGTAGAGTAGAACCCAACCACTAACCCTGGGAAAATTAATAACATAGTCCAAGGGCCTAGCTAGAGATCTCGAGTGGGGGCATCTCCAACATTTAGTGAGAATTATCAATAGAAATGCAGTAGATGAACTACTAATTGGAAAGCTTTAGGGCCAACCTAAATTGGAGCACGGGGAGTGTGTGTGTAAATAGCCCCATCCCCTCTCTCAGCTTCGTCCCTGGTTGATTCATAGATAGTCTTAAGTCGTGTACGTGAAATAAGCTCTGGAATAAAGCCTGTAAAAATAGAAAGTACTGTTGATTCACCCTAACATCAATTTGAACGTATTTGAATATAAACACAAACAATGATTGAACAATTATAAGAGGAATTTTTCAAGAATAAATCCTTTGACAAATGTTTGTTATTTCGATAACGGAAGTCCAGATGATCACATGATTGGTGGAATCATACGTTAAGGCAAAATACGACCAAGCAGCGGTTGCAGCATTAAACAAGCGTTAATATTAGCAGCGGTAGTAATGGTAGCAGTAGCAGCAATATTAATAGTAAAAAAAAAGATAAATAATACAAGCATTATCATCATCGTCATCATTGTCAGTATCAGCATCATAACTGATCACCGCTACCCAAAATAGACTGTTGCTGAGTTGAGGTTATTTAAGTGTTCTGTTATATGTACCTATGTGTATATGTAACCATATATCTATGTTTATGGATTTTGCCCAGCCCTAACCGTTCATAGTGGAAACTTGAATTTTCACACACACACACACACACACACACACACACACACACACACACACACACACACACACACACACACACACACACACCTCATTGAGTTGGGAAAATGGTATTCTTGTTTTTCTTAAATAAACCTTCATAATAATGTTCAATTTGCAATGTAAGTTCGTCTTAAAGTGTCACCTTAGTTTGTGTCAACCACTGCTTCCTTGCATCTTTCATCCTTCCTCTTCTCCCACTTCTCCTTACCTTGGAAGAGCGCACTTATGCTTGAATGGATGCAAAACGGACTCAACCTCACTATAAATGTCTCCCTCACCACTAGCTCATCTTTGCAATGTAATAAACAAAGGTAAGAATGTAAGTGGGTGCTTATGTTTGACTAGGAGCAAAAGGGACTCAATCTTCACTATAGCTGTCATCCATTCATTGATCCTCCCTAACAAGCTTAATAATGAAGTATTAAGAATAGCAGTCGTAGATTTCTGGAATGTGGACAGATTGCAAAAATAATGAATAATAACATCAAATATATTAATTTCGTTTACTTTTGCGAGTTATTTTAGATAATATAGATATATTTCATAGGTAATGAATTGCTCTAAGACAGTTGAATTGTATGTGTGTGTGTACATATGTATATATATATATATATATATATATATATACATGCGAGAGTAATGGTGGTATCTTGACTGTCAACGACCATGGAAATTCTGAAGGTCCAGCAAGTAATCAGTTATAATGATAACGTGTATAAAAACAATAATGCAGGTACTGGCGTTTAACACAGTGAATGACTGTACAGCTACAAGAGTTGGTGTCCTTACCATAAAGAAAAGAGCATTGGAACCAATGTTTGTTAAAGAAACAAAGTTGTTACTGATGTGCCCAACTGGGCACGAAGCCGGAAGTATCTGGGCTCGAATGCATAGGTTTATGTGATGTATGTGATGTATCAAATCTGAATGGTCTATTTAGCAATGTGCAACATTCCTCTGTGCGTTCATAGGTCGGAAATTTGCTCCCAGCTTTATGGGAAAGGGATCTGACAGGAGCATAGAACATTACTTGTAGAAATTAATAATGATCTTTGCATCCTCATCGTGATCAGTCACACACACACGAATATGAGTGTCAATGAAAGAGTGTGTGAGTTTGTATGGACATGCATAGGCATGGGTATGCGTATGTACACACACACTCATATATATATATATATATATATATATATATATATATATATATATATATATATATATATATAGTAGAATGTGGATTTGCTACACAAAGTAGCTCATGTTTCTGCCCTCTTCGGGCCTCATCAGGCGAAGTTGTATGTATCGAGCACCCTATGAAATAAATCCATTACATTTCAGAAGTGGCTTTATATTATTGATATATTATTATATTATGTTATACTGCTAGCCTGATTTGTACCACACACACACACACACACACACACATATATATGTATATATTACGATGATACCTTACGTAAATAACCAATTACATGAATTACAACCCATCCTTAAGAATAATGAAATAAAGCTGTATATCAAGTATTAAGTGCGTCCGTCGGCGCATCTCTGTGCGTGTGTGTGTGTGTGTGTATCAAGGTCCGTATATAAAAGATACAAACATTTATTATCATTACGCTAGTATAGAAAATTTACGGCTGTATTCAAATAATTTTGCAATTGCACCGTATTTTATGAAATGTCAGTTATTTTGCCCCTGCGTTCTCTTGGTTATATTCAATCAGATTTTTAACGTAATTGAAAAAATAAATAAGGAAGATTACTCTATAATTAGTCTTCATCAGTTATCTCCCTTGACGAAATATACAGGCAGAGAACAAAGACTATCATGAAGCATATCTTAAAAGTTATTTTTAGATAAGGGCATGAGACTTGTGGTGGTGTTGGCAGCAGTCGGTGGTGATAATCCTGGTGATTTTGTTAGTGTTTGCACGTAACTAATATCATGCATTGTATTCAAAACAGCAAGACATTATTTCGATGGGAGATTCTGTGCAACTGCAGATTTAGAACTCAATATGGTCTGAGACTTGACTCTCAAATGACAGATTTTCCTCGTGTTTAAGTAGAGTGAGTAACAGCATTTTGTAATTCGGTAAACTTTGCTTTGACTCACATAAACTTATGGCAGTGTTTAATCAACAAAGAAAGCTTCCTCCAAAAGTCATACATAGGTTCTTGAAAGTAAATTCTTTTTATTAAAAAGTAAACACCAAAAAAATGTACTTTTTAATAGAAAAAAATGTACTTTTTGACAGGAATAATTGTACTCTTCAATAGAAATATTTACTTTTTAAAGCCTTTGTATGACTTTTGGAGCCTCTTCATGCCCGTTCAACACCACCATAGGTTTATGTACCACAAACGTTTTTTAATTGATCACCCTATCGAGTGACTAAACAGACCAGAATTTATGTTTCAAACTTTACTGGTAATATCTCCATCAATGTAACCTAATTCTACCACCACTACTGCTTAATTTACGAGGTAGAAAGCAGCATATATGAGTAGCGGGGATTCATTATTTCCCTTGGAGTGATAATTAGTTTATCTGTTGCTAGTATTAAATTGTGTTGTTCAAATTATAGTTGCAAACAGTTGAAAATAAATGTTTATTTCACAGGGCTTGCAACATTGTAGGGCCCACAACATGTCGGGCATTACAGGATCCAACAGGTGAAGGACCTTTGAGTTGGCCACCGAGGCAGCTTCAAGTTGTTTCCAGATGCCTGTGGATCAGAAGTGGAGAGCCATAAGTGAGGTAGCTCTACCTGGACACAAGCCAGGGCTTTGTCCACTCTAGTGGGGTCGCCTGGGTGAGCTTGTTTGATTCTTCAAAGACCTGAGTCATTCAATGATCCCAAGAAACGTCACCGATAATGTGACCAGGTGTGTAACAAAGTCATTTATGAGGAAAGAAAAGAAGTTGATGGAGACGTTAGATAACTCGAAGGTTCCATGATTTTAGATTTTGTTTGTGGCTTGGTTTGCTGTCTTCGTAATGCTTCTAGTTTATTTGTTTTTTGTATTAAAAAGGTTTTCCCTTATTTTCTCTCATCTCGTTTTTGTTCACGCACACACACAACCAGAGATTTTGAAAACCGGTTTACTTATTAACCACATGACAGTCACTACCCCAGCTCAGTCCCTAAGCTGTCAGTTCTAATGTTGATCACACCATTTTCTGCAATCTAATCATCTATTGATCAGGTTTCATCAGTGACGGATTTACACTTGGTTAGGCCCTAAGCTTTGTAGAAAATACGCCAAAATGCCCAACGCCGGCTCAAGGCACAAGCGAACTAATCGGTAATGAAGAAAAATCGCCTGAGGCGATCCAATTCTGCTTAGAGTCCCAAAAAGGCTTGGGCTGGACCTGAGATGGTTTCACAAAACTTGAAAACATTTGTTTATTTCCGCCATTGGGCTTCGCACAATACAGAAGAACTCAACAATTAAGATTCGAATCTTTTTAATCATTGATTGGATGTTCAGTGTTCGTGCTTCTTTCTCATTGGTCAAATGTCTCTCCCCCTTTCTCTCTTGACTTATCTTAGTGTGTTTGTTTTTAATAGAGGAAAGTGACTTACCTTCATAATTTTCCAACATTCCCCCTCCGTTGTTTTGTTAAGTTCCGTCGAATGCAGATAAAAAAGATAACATAGAAAAAAGCGTTTATTTTCGGCATTCGCACAAGAAGGTTAGAACATACTCGCAAGGACATTTCATGCAAAGAATTAAAAGGATCTCTAAGATTCAAAGAATTGAGTGAGTAGATAGTGTGCATGGATTGGAAAGTTTCAAGGGAGGCAACCCAGCTGTCAATTTAGCGAGTCAGCGTTCTGAGTTCAATTTATCTGAATGCAACAATTAATATAAGAATCAAAGTCCATCTGGAGAAAAAAAGAAACATTGTTCATCTAGTTAGCTAGCTAGCTACTGGGTGTATGTATGCCTATATATGCTTGTATGTATGACATAAATTATGCTAATTTATCCTTTCTATATCGTTGCAATTAAAAATTATCCATTCTTTATCTGTCCCAGGAGACGCTCGTTAATTTAAGCGGGCTCTCACTCAATACCGATTTGACCGTAGAACTGAGTTGATAGGTATTAGATGCACGTGGTAAACGAATGGATTTTTCATTATATTCTGAGTGGAAGATTAATAATGTTTTATTCTTTTGAAATTATAGTCTAGTGATTATTAAATTACCTATATGTTGTTGAATCCTGTTTGTATAACACATTCTTAGACAGATTTATATTTATTTAATTTTTTTTCTGTCGGCAGATATCAATTGAAGCGTAATCCTAGTCATTTCGGATAACAAAATTGACTTGAAAATCAGTCTAAAACCTGCATCAAATATGCAATGGTATCATTCATCTTTAACAATCAACTTTATGCCGTGTCATTGCAATTAAAACAAAAATTATATCAAGATAGGTGAATTATTGTAACACATTTCACATTTTTTTAAATAAAAAAAATGATCGTATTAATTGAGACAATTAGTGTTGTTTTGGCACCTACTTAGTTGAGACGAGCAATGTACTAATTATGCAGTTTTATTTGGACATATTTCTGGGTTATTTATGCAAAATATACAAGGTGTATCTAGTCTACACTCTTAGAACAAAAAACAGCATGACAAGTTTTGTGGGTTATTAAGTAACAGACACTGACTTTTATATGTATATAGACTGTTTCTCTTGCAAAAATTGATTCCCTAAAGTTTTGTTTGTTTTTAAGTTTGTTTAATCCTTTGTATTTTGAAAATTATCCGAAGAGCAATACTTGATGTTAAAAAAGAAAATCTGACTTTTAGTGTCCAAAAACAGATTTGTGGTTTTCTTAAATCAGTATTTTTGAAGAGCTGGGGAAAATGTGATTAATTGTTTTGATACTTACATGCCACGAAAAAGTTGAAATTAAACAGGGAAAATTCAAATTAAACATTCAGTTAATAAAACAAAGAATTAAAACATGTTATGCTTATAAGTAGAGCATTTAACAGGATTAATGAGTGATTGATTTTTAATCCTGTTATTATGATTATTCCCGAACATTCCATTGTTAATTTTCCATTCCAGAGTTAGTCAAACGATTGGAATTCCATTCAGATCAATGTCTTCATTTATAAATTGGTGACCTGAACGTAAAACGACATGAGAAGCACAGTTCTCGCTAAATCCAAACACAGTTCAACCCTTTGAATGATTACACAGAAAATCTGAAGATTAGAGATCAATGCCCAACAAAATTTGAGAGCAGTAAATTATTTATTGATCATCCCTACTCCCATCTTTTTTTCTCAATTGATCACACTCCAACATAGCACGCTGCCAAAAGACGTTGGTCGCGTGACCGTTTCTTTTGAGTGACTGATCAGACTATTGTCCATTTTCAAAACAGTTGCTGTTTCAATTATCTCAACAGAAAAATAAAACTTATAAACCTCAGATTTCCTGTCTAATCAATTAAAGGTTTGAACTGTGTAGGGATTCAGTGGGAGCTCTGTAACTCATGTCCTTGAACCTTGGGTCACTTACTTATCAATTACTCTTCGTGTCTCTCTTGAAAAAAAAAACAGCCACTATTTCGATCGGTATGTTCTCTGATCATATCCGGTTATCAAGGGGAATAAAACATATTTTGCTTTATGTCAAGACCAGATCAAGGTAGTGCAGGGTCTGTGGCTTATGTTATGGAGGGGCACTAAACTGGGAAAATAAATATAAATGTTAAATCATGTATATTTTTTACTTTCAAATAATTTTTTCCACATTTGCTATACAGTCAGATAAGACGAATATATCTGACAGCCCAGTAATGGTATTATATTGTTTTTACTTTGGTCTTTGTGCTGAGGCCATGACTTTAGTTTCAAATACCGTTGTATCTTATCTGTATCATGTAGATTCCACAACCCCCTTAATTACCCAGTTAAAATAATAACTCCAATCGAAGAAAATAAAAATTAAGGGAAGTATAGTCCTAGAGAAAGTGCAGCATCATTGGATAGGACTTGATAAAACGCAAGTATTTGGCGCAGGGCCCTTGAAATTGCGGAGCCCCAGGCATATGCTACTTTTGCTACGAAAAACAGGAAACTGCTTTGTGAGAGGGTCAAGTTAATTGAGAAATTTCTTGTGGAAAATATTTCCTTATCCCGGGAGCCTGTTTTTTTTCGTAGCAGCTGCACTACCCCCTGAGCTACGAGCTGCAGATGATGGGAATTCAAGTCACAGCAATTCTATGGCTCAACTGCAAATGACAAAAATCTCCGTCATATTATTGTTTACTGATGAGAAGGCTGTGTATATGTCATGTTTGTTTCAAGTTCTCCAGACAGCGAAGGCGAGAAGGAGAAGATTAAAGAGAAGACAACTTGGTTGGTTGCTCAGTGAAAGAAATGCAATGGATGACATTTGTTCCTTCCTCTTTGGGAAGACGAGGGAGGCATTTGTATAATATAGAGGTTCAGCTAAATATTTATGTGCCATATCATCTCATGTTATGCAATGCGTCTATTTCATTACACACAATAATGATCGACTTGCGTCTAGATCAGGTTGTGTACGTACAACAAAGCAGTAACCCAGACGCAAGTCGACGCATGACTGTACAATACCAGTTTCCATTTGGGAAAATAGCTTACTCGCGAACACTTGAAGACCGTATGAGAACATAGCAATCGATACAGTTGTGAGCACAAAAGAAACGAAGATTGTGATATTGGTCCGAACAAGTCTCTGAATGCCAATAACGCCTCATTTCCTGGAAATCAAATCATATTAGTTAAATAGCGTTAGTAAACATCGATATTACATGTGCATGCCTTTCTTTGGGTTTTTTGTTCAATTCAAATTTTGTGAATAGTTCCACTGACGCGGCAAAGATGGTTGGCTACAGGTCAGAGTCAGAAAGAGACGCATTGATTTCGAATGTTAAAGATAAAAAGACTTAATCTAGTCCAGTAGACGCCTATCCGCCGAGTTAAACACAAGCGAACCATTTAATTGCATGAATACAGAAAAAAAAACCGTACACCCTCACCAAGCAAGTTGCCGTTGATTGAAAATCTTGTACTCGCATCCCAAGATGCTGGTTGGAAATAGCACCATCTTTTTTTTTTTTTTGCAAAACGTGAATGACCTTATGAGAACACTGCACCACTTTTCAAGTAAATTCAGCCGATATTTTACAAATGGATAAAAATTGAACATTTTTTTAGAAATACACTTTGTAAACAGTTACAACCAAACAATATTGTCTAAAAAGTTTCCTAAACAAAAGAAAAGTTTAACTAATATAAAATGGAAAAGTTGTTCGGACTAAGGAGCCTATTCACAAATTTATCTCAAACTAGCATACCAGGGGAAATTATGAGCCACCGTCATCCATATACATATACTTTTTTAACTCGTAAATCAAGAAGTGATGGTTGTAAACTTAAGTTACCTAGATGAAAATGCTACAAGTAGGGTTTGAACAATAAATTAATAATTACACCCCACCAAAATGGGTCTGGTTGGTCCTTCAATAGAAACCATCTGACTTGAAGCTGCATTCTTTGTTGGGGTGATCAATGAAAAAATGGAAAAAAGGGGTTACCATGAAAAAGTTTCTTTTCTCGCATTTTGTTGGGCAGTGATTTCGAGGAGAGTCTGAATTTTCAAAAAGACAAACGTGAATGCTGCTGGGCACAAACTAAGGGATCAATTTACGATAAATTTACTTTGCAAATTGAACATGAACAAAAAATTTTTTATAGAGTAATAAAAAGAAAACTTTTTCCTCACTCATTGAGGGGGGTGGGTGTGTGTGCAAAATTTCAAGTTTCTACAATTGGGAACGGTCAGATACATATTAATGTCAGCACACTTGAATAACTTAAACACATTTTTTGTCTGTAACTTTGATCAAGGTAGATATCTATGAAGTACCCATTATAGAGTAGTCTCCCTTGATATCTAGTTCATTCTTATTGGACATAAACAAGAAAATACATTTCTAACGTCATCTTAGAAATCGTCAATCATAACTGTCAACATGAGTTTTTCAGTGTTCGTAGTCAGTCAGCCTGACTGGCTGACTGGCTATGTATGTATGTATGTATGTATGTATGTATGTATGTATCTTACATACATGCCGCACCAATTGAGCTAGAAGGCTAAAATTCTAAGCATTTGGTCCCTATTATGTAAAGAAAAAAAACGTTGTTTTCTAATTTTTGAAAATTAACCCCATTTTAGTGGGACTAGGGGTCAATTTACAATGTAGGTCTATGGCAATTCGATCCCTTACTTCGATTTCGCCTGCTTTTTGGAAAAATTCAAGCTTTCTGATGATCACAGCCAAAACAAAAGACGAGAGAAGTAACTTTATTGATCACCCTTTTTTCCCCATTTTTTAATTGATCACCCCAACTGTCAAAAGACGTTTGTCACGTAATTTATTTTCTCCTCCACCATTTTTGGGGCGGCATAAGTCAACTAGTATGTATATAAAATGTGCTGAGAATCACAATTTTCATCCGGTCTGATCTTGTGCCATACTAAGCTGAGGAAATAGGAAATCTCAGTCGTACGCCGGCTACAAGCATATGCATTTTTTTTTTACAATGCTTCAATGTTGAATAGAGAAAGGTTTTACGATTTTGCCTTGATTCGGTTGAGTGATAGCAACATTAATGCAAATGTCATAATTCAATAAAGAAGTACAATCGATCAAAATATCAATTTTTTTTATCTTTTGGATAAAATACATTGATAGAAAATACCAAGACCAACTAATCCATTATATTTCTTTCTTTTTTTTTCATTGGATGAAATATTACGAATCATTATTATTGAATTTCATGATTACATTCTACCTTCATTCGATAGTTGCCTTTTCTTCGTTGCAACTTTTACTGAACGATTGAAAATTGCAGTGAAAAAATCAACTACTAAATTAAGATGAAGGTAAAAAGTAATCATGATATCTAACGGTGGAGTTAGTCACAGAATAGAAATCGTCATGTGACCGATGTCTTTTGGCAGCCTGTTGAAGGGTGATCAGTGAATCAGTTACTTCTCTCGCCTTTTGTGGGGCAGTGATCACTAAAAAGTCTGAATTCTCCAGAAACAAGCATGAATGCTGTTGGATACAAACTAAGGGATCTGAGAACCCATCTAATGGGGGAATTTCAAAAAACAAAACAAGAGAATATTTTTCTAGACGTAATAAGGAGGTAATGTTTAAATTTTCGGACCTCTGGCTCCATCCAGATATAAATAGCCAGCCAGCCAGACAGAACAGCCAGCTAGACAGCCAGCCAGACAGATAGACAGCCGGACAGGGCATCTTGAAAACTGAGGAAACCTAGGTTGACAGTTTTGATGACAGTTTTAGGTGACGGTTACATGAGAGATGAGAGAAGAACGTAGACAACCAATCTAACCATATAAATTTTATGACTATTTTTATGCAAATTTTTGTTCATTCGTTTGTTCGCGCACAAATGGGATGATCTCATTGGCTGATTTACACCCCTATTATGACATAATAACAATTATGTCATAGAATCTCTTAAGATTCATGTCTGATCATCACACATTAGAACAGTTTGAGATGAGTTGGGACTTTAAGAAACTCAAAATTAGTATATTTGAATTGTTAAAAATAAATTACCAAATAAAATAACTCTAGGCTCCGTTGTGGCGATCCATAAATGAATAACCTCGCTATTTTGGACGAGTATTATCTATTATTTTTTAATAATAATGATGAACAGTTCCAAGTTATTATCACAAAACAAGCTGTATTGCACCCGTTATAAATTATTCCTAACGTTTGAATTTTCTGTTCGATACCATTATTTAAGATTTACACAGGAAGAGACCAGAAAAAAGTATCTCTTTCCTCTCATGGATAATATATTACACCTGAAGAAAGCCGAAAAACGAATCGGAAGACACCTTGTATGTACGCCCTTTGAATAAATATATAATTAGATACCGAATCTGTCAACCTACGTTTGGACATTTTCAAGTTGGTCTGTCTGTTGGTCTGTCTGTTTGTCCATCTAGCTGGTTAGTTGGCAATGTATATGTATCACGCGTGCAGGACGCGCCAATGGATCCAGATGGCTGAAAATTCAAACATTGTTACGTCTAGAAAGAGCATTCTTTGTTTTTTGAAAATTCACCCCCTAAATAGGTTTCCAGTGTAATGCAAGTTTATGCTAAATTGATCCCTCAGTTTGCGTCCAGCAGTATTCACGCACGATTTTTGAAAATTCATACTTTTCTAGTGATGATTAGTCAACAGGTGGCGAGAGAATAACCTATTCGTTGATTTTTCAGATTCGTCAATTGATCACTACCAACATGGCAAAGATTATTATGATGGCAAAAAAGGATTATCAGCATTCTAAAGGTTGCAAGAAGACACTTTTTGCTCAAATGGTGAAAAGAAAATGAGAGTCACTGGTGTTTTCCAGTTGGTAAAAATCCTGGTGCTTTTAATGTCGAATGTCACGAAGACTTGGACAGCTACTCGTTGTATAAAATCCCTCAAATGAAGCAAAGGCCAGGGTCTTTTTCTCTCATGAATACAAGTTTTGCAGAACGCCTAACAAACTTTTGCAATTTCCATTTATCTCTCTCTCTCTCTCTCTCTCTCTCTCTATATATATATATATATATATATATATATATATATATATATATATATATATATAAGATATGTAATTTTTCCTACCAAGTTAAGGATTCTAATAAGTTTGGAAATAAAACGTAGAATTTCGAGATAAAATGGTTCGGTTGTATAATGGTCATCACAGCTATGGCAGGTGCTTGATGTAGGGTGAGGGTTTGCCCTAGTGTCGTAGTCATTATGAATCGGGTTGAAGTACCTACCTTTCTCACAGTGCTTGCCATAATAGCCTTCTGGACATGCGCACTTTTCAGGTGAGATGCATGTTCCATTATTCTCGCACTTGGGATAACACAAGGCTGGCAAAATAAAAAAGAATTAATAAAAAGAATAATAATAAAATAGAGTAATGCAGTCCCCTTTCCAAAGGTGCATGTTCAGAAGGGGCCGGACTTTGCGATGTGTGAAGCAGTCAGACATAATTGTCATGCAAAATAATTTTGACTGAAATACTTGTGGGTAAACAATATTAGTAATAGAAGTTAGTAATGATCGATGCAAAATGAATTCTGGAGAGCGGAAATCAAGGGAAATAATCAATAGAAACTATGAAGAAACCGATGGCGATATTGTCGCCAGTGCTTAGTCACAAATTGATTTAATCTAATTCTGAATTCTTCTGACCTCTGCCAAGGGGATCTTTGGAGGTGAATATGTGCCCCCGAACACATTAGGTACGTTTATTTATTGCTAGGGGAAGCAAAGCATCCTCATGTTTTCGTTTTCTATTTTCTATGGGAAGATGGCGGTTTAGAGACCTTTGACAGTAACAGTGGGAGAAGGAGAGCATCCTTGTGTTTTCGTTCAATATCGGACACGAAGCTAGCGTCTTAGAAATACACACACATACACGCAGAGGATGCACCACTCCCCCATCAGGTACACAATTTCTTCATCAATCTCCAGACCATACACAAGGACATCAGTAATTATATACTTACACATTTCTCTCTCACCCTTTCAATGTCAGCGTACCTCTCTAATCTAGACAAGGATAGATCAATAAGTTCTTATCCTAACACACCTATCAGATAAATCTTGGAATTTTCACCATATGATGTTCTATCTATGTGATTCATAGCGCTGGGTTGAGTGCATCGATGAGGAATAAATAGAGAATTAATATCTTTTTTCATCTTTAAGCCACAGGATTATTGATGTAGCACACACACACACACACACACACACACACACACACACACACATACATACATATATATTTATATATATATATATATATATATACGAAATCTCCTGCCACAGAATGTAGTAATAAACAATGGTTATATATCTGCCAGTTCAATTTAGTGAGATGTCATAAAACCCTGGAAAGGAACAAAGTATTAGGGAAACAAAGAAAAAACAACACTTTTGAAGTTTACATAAATTGCATTGACAGATATTGGGAAAAGGGTGACCGAAGTGACACACACACAAAAAAAAACACTGAAAAAGTTCTTGTAAGGTTTATTATTCAAAACCGTAAAGCTTCCTAGACCATATATATATATATATATATATATATATACATATATATATATATATATATATATATATATATATATATATATATCACCACAAACTCTTAAAATCTCAAACAAAAAAATACAAAACAATTAATATACCGACAGCAAAAATCTTTTTTTATTAAACAAGAACCGATGCGTGTACCATCCATGTTAATAGAAGTAACAGAGGAGGAAAAAGAGTTCGTAGTTTTTTTTGAATCAATTGATTCTCATAATTGGGAAATATTGCGCTATGGAAATATTCTGGGAGTATTATTTTCATTTTTGGCGACTTTTGGCCATTTTTTCGCTCTTTTCTGACATTTTTGGCTATTACCGAGTACTAATATGAACTCATAGATTCTATTATGACATCATAACAGTTGATTTCTTATTGATGCCATATATTTAACCTGAATCTGACCGACCGACCGACCGAAAAGCGACCGATAGAGACGTATGAATACATCTGGAAACAAGGAAAAATAATTTCAACGACTGAAAAAAAAATTGAATTCAAATTCAAACTTCGAAAAGAAATCGTCAGTAGAAATGACGTAATGACACACAAAAAAGTAGAAAAACTTGAAAAAAAGAGAGAGAATAACATCCACCTTAAAATTAGTGTAAGACAGACTGTTGCAAAGGGAAGCACATATATTGAACCACCGTAGCCATCAAAGATGGCAAAGGTTCTACCCCCTTTTCTTTTGTAAGTGCATGTGTTTGTATAATTCTTCGTTTATTTATGATTTTGTGTTCCAGGGTCTTTTTTTGATTTCTGGAAAAAAACAAACTTGTTTGAACTTTTTCGGGGTCTCATTTTGACCGGTTTATTAATAACATCCAGATTCTCCAGAATCTAGATGTTTCTAGTCGATTTTCTCACTATTTTGGATGTTTCCCAGTGGAAAACATCAGTGATGTCATAAATAGACTTTATTCTAACTATATTTATTCTTCGATGGGATTTCTTCACATGACTCTAAATTTTGACGCAGCGGTCGTTCAATCATTGACTGCGATGGCGAGTTGATAATTATTCTGTGTGTATAGCACGTGTCATCAAATAGCATTAGAAAGCCAATCTCACGAACGATTTCGTTTTATTCCTATATCAGGCTAAAAGTCTGATTCGCTCAACCAAATTAGGTAAGCATACTTGACGTCAGGGAGGGTTTTCAAGTAAAAATATACACGATAACACAAGACAAACTACTATAATAACAAGTCTGGTTATTTGCTTAACAGAAACCGTCAATTAA
>OY735207.1:67054492-67071992 GCA_963457665.1 Thysanoteuthis rhombus
TTAGCATAATAAAAATATATCATAATTACACGTATCAAATATAATCTCATAGCTAAAAGTTTATGTTGACTGGTCGGTTACTTCGTAAAATGCAATCATACTCCATTACTTTGTAGAATGCAATCAAACTTCGTTACTTCATAGAATGTAATCATATTCACTTTGAATGGTGCAATCATTCCACGATACATTGTAGAATGCTATCATTCTTTTATTATTTCAAAACTTGCAAGTACAATTTTATTTGCTTTCAGAGATAGGCTGTCTTAAAATTATCTTGAAACAATTTCAAGTTTACACTTGTGAAAGCATTTAGCACGCACATACTTTTGTCACGGGAAAAAGTGTTGCACATCGTAAGACTTTAGTGCACACTGACTTCTAAAAATTAGAGGGGACATTGTCCATGAGCCTAAACATCGTTTACAATAAGATTAAAGGTGTGAAAGAGACATCAGTAGAGTTTCACAAAAGGTGTCGGGCCGAGTTTGCAAGTAACAGTGGCCGCTACATAAAAAGTTACGGCGCTATTGATAGTAACACACACAGGAAATTTAAAATAGCTCTTAAATCAAGGAAAAAGTTACTGTTTTGTCAGAAGCAACTGGAGCATGTGTAAGAAGAAATGTTTCGCAGGTTAGACGTCACCATTTTATATGCAATTCAACGCGTAACTACGATAATAACAGATTCAACGTCGGGGTGTACGCCTCATGGAAAGAAAAGGATTTACGTGAAGGATCCGTCACATAGTTCTTGCCAACCAGCGAAACGCTTAAATATTATTTTTAGTGGCCAATCTCACAACATTTTTGCGGTTGATGTTTTTTTATCATCAGTCTCGCTGCATTAAGTTTGCTCGAGCAAAACTGCAAGTTACTAAGACTAATCTGGATAGTGAAAGAAAACAAGACGTTTTGCAAGTGCTTTTCTACCAAGTAGGAATCCGAATTATCCGTGACAAGTCTGCTTTTCTTCAACCTTTCAGATGATCTAAAGAACATAAGCGACGAACAGAGGTTGCTAATATCTGTTATTGAGTACACATCTACTTTAAAGGAAAAACTAATCTACGAATTCCAAGAAAACCACCGTTTTCTTCTCAGCTGGGAAATATCAATTGGTTAATGCAGTTGATATGAATCCTTCCTATTGCAGCTCTAAATGTCTGCAGCTTGAAGGGTGGTGATTCAGAGGGATTTTTTGGTAGAATGGTCCGGTGGCAGTTGCGGAGTCCAGCTGAACACATGGAACAATGGCGTCCGGGCGAATTGATGGAAATTCTGAACTACAAGGCCATTTATTTTACAATAAATGCTTTTTCTTAGATGTCAGCGAAGGAATGAGTACAGATAGTATTGGAGACAAAAATGATGGAAGGCAAGAAACAATGACATCTGCAAGTATAACTCATGATGCAATGAAGACATTGTTTCAACTGCCAAATAAAGAAGAGAAGGAATCTATGATTCGAATCGGATCACAAACGGAACGGTAACTTGGTATCCGTGAAAGCGTAAACAGTACACGAGTAGAGCTAGTTCCGTACTATATTAGGAAATGTGGACTTCCTTCTATGGCAAATTATAGCGATCATGAGAAATCTCGTGAGGATGATGATGCGGGTTTAAAAAAAAAAAAAGACGTAGCCTGGTCTGCTGCAGGGTCTCCAACTTTTAAAATGGATGGCGAAGAATTACTTTTACTAGCTTACTAGACATTTTTTAAAAAAGATGGTTACCAAGTGTAGAACTGGGAAATGTGTTTCAGAGAATGTACCATACAAAGTAGAAGATCCCGTCTGTGAAGAATACGTTGATTTCTTGTTGGACATCATGGTAGATTAAGATATTCCATGTATATTCATTCATTCATTCAGATGGAGCATTGTATTCAAATCTATCATATCCTCGGAAAAACCGAAACCTAATCTTGCTGAAGGGCAGCTAGTGCGTATCAAACGGAAATCGTTGTCCAAGCAATGAAGCATTGACGCATGTGTAATAGCCTCTGCAGTTGATCTCGTTTATTCTCGGTCTTTCTCGTCTCTTTCAATGCAACAGTATAAAAGAAAGGAATGGACATATTTGGGCCAACAGAATGAAATATAAATTGCGTTATATTACATAAAAGCTAATAAACGAGATGAGAATTAGGGTTGAAAGCAGTCATTTTAGCCTTTGCATTATCGGTGGGCTGTTTAGCACAATGGTATGCACATTGCTACGTTGAAGTGGCTACCTATCAGTGGCAGGTTCGATTCCTACAGCAGTCTCATTTTCTTTAAAAGTTTATTCCATTTACATTGTCTAGATAGAATGATACATTAAGCGTATAATGCAAGAGATCATTTCAAATACGTTTCTATACAATACAATGCAATTAATAATTCACTGTATAATATATATATAGATAGACTTCGCATTTTATATGTGCAGATATAATTCCGAGAATGATCCCTAGATCCCGTTAAGATGATTTAAGATCCACTTTATAGAAACATGTGAACGTGAAACATCAGTCTCTTTCTTTTTTTAATACATTCCAAAATTTATCTATGCACCTACATTCAAATGTACGTAATTACTCCTGGCACGCTTTTCTAACAAAGGTATCCCAAAATACAACCCCCCCTCTCTCTCTCTCTCTTGCACATATATATTCATATGATAAATGTATTGCTATGGATCTATGGTCAATTCGACGATATGATAGTAAAATGACAATATCAGAAGGCTTTTTATTACAAAGAATTCTTTATTTAGATTTTGTGGTTTCGTGCAAGGTTGATTTAGAATTTGATGAATGGAGGAATTTAGGTAAATAGGAGAAATTTATTGCAGGCTGGCGTGATTGATTTGATCAGTCAATCACACCAGACTGTGACTTCTGATAATCTCATCAGATTACAACACACATGGTCTATAAGGACATTACCCAACCTACCCACCATAACTTATAGACAAACTGTATAAAACAAAAAGCTCCCTTTTAAAACCTTATTTTCTTGACAAATCTCGGAATGAAGCGAAACGCCAAAGCAAAGAATCATTTGTCTTAGAGGCTTTCCGATACCGTTATTTTACTCTCGTACATTCATATATGATGATTTTCTCCTTTCCTCTATCTTTTGATCTCGTCTTTACAGAGACACCGCCAATCACTCACGTGCACGTACACTCCATGATTCTTTCTTCAATCTCTCTCTCTCTCTCTTTCTCTCATAGTCTTGTCTATCTAGGCATTCCTGCTCCAACACACATATACACTTGATCACAAACACAAAAATGCGTCTGGAAATATTTACGCGCTCACAGACTATACACAAACATACACATACGCACACGCTACGTGCATATATATAAATATGGGTGTATGTGTGTGTGTTTATTTGTGGGTGATGTGTTTTTTTTACCAAAGAGTGTATTTTTCCTTTTCCATATTGTCAACTTTTCCATAACATTCTGTCGGATCTGCATCTTTCCTCTTCCTCCTTTCTCTCTCACACACACATATACACTCATATAGGCGCCACTGAACATATGAGTGGATCGCTATACATACATGCTTGTACACACACAGACGCACACACATATATAAACTCTTGCTTTATCACATATATAGTGAGTGTATGTGCATATATATTTGGGCACGCTATCTTGTGTTTGTGATTACACATGTATGTGTAGACACACACACACACACATTCTATATATATATATATATATATATATATATATATATATATATATATATATATATATGTACACATATATATGTGTGTGTGCGTGTATGTGTAGCGATCCACTGATGCATACAGTGAAGCGCATTCCTCCACCATGTGATCGTAATGTATTTGCCCGTAAGTTCTTTTCTGTCCACGCCTTAACGCTAGTCAGACGAACGACTTTTTTGCCCACCCACGTTCAGGGTCTCTTGCCTCCTCCGGATTTTCTTCTTCCTGTTACCATCATTCCTCAACTCAATGTTTTCAAAATCCTTGTTTGTTTATTCCCTTCCCCTAATATTCGTTTATTCTTCTATCCTAAAGTTCATTCATTCTGATATTCTAAAATTAGAAACCGTCATCCAAAACTGTCCACAAAAATTTCTTCCTGTTATCTAGTTTTTCTAGATCGCAGCGTATGTATATATGTATTTTACGGATCCGTTATATTATTTGAAACACTGTTTAAAATGATTTCCCGATGTTACGCGGAGAATAAGTCTCTTGGCTTAAGACAGCGTAAATAGATTAAACAATTAAAGGACTGCTGCAGGAATTGAACCTGCGACCGATAAGGTGGCCACTTCAACGTAGCGTCGCTCATCACTATTGAGCAAAACAGCGCGACGGAAAGACGAAGGCCCAAATGGGATGTATGTATGACGCATAAAGGCTACGTCAATGGAGCTAGAGGGCTGAAAATGTAAACATTTACTCCTTATTATGTGTCAGAAGAACTAGATTTTTGGAGACCCCCTTAAAAAGAATGTGAGCAAGTGGTTCAGCTTGGAATGTAAATTTATGCTAAATTAGTCCCTGGTTGGCGCCCGGTGTGTACGCTCGGTTTTTGAAAATTCGGAATTTTTCAAGTGATTAATGAGAAGTAATAGAAGGAAAAATCACCGCTTTTGTCAAATCTTTTAAATGATCATCCCTAACAAAGCATGCAGTTTAAAGATGTTGGTCAAGTGACGGTTTCTATTGAATGGCTAATTCATTTATTATGAGATTCATTTAGTTTTCCTTCGCTGTTTCTTCTCTTTCCAATTGATTTCTAATGGCTCGATTTTTTCTTCTTTCCGTCTTTGTTTTCTCGCCCTCTTTTCTTCCTTCGTTATCGCCCTTCTTCTCCTATTTCCCCCTTTACCTCCATTTTATCCAATGGCCCTTCCCTTTTAAATCATTAGCCACTCCTTTTTTTATCTTCTGTTCTCTTTTCTTTTTACTCTCTTCCTTTCCTTCTTTCTTTCTTTCACACATTGTTTTCTCCGTTTCTTTCATTCTTTTTTCTTCCTTCCTTCCTTCCTTCTCCCCTTTCTTTTACGAGTCGTTTATCCTTTCCCAATTTTTCGAATATCATTCTTTCTCTCTTTCTTTCTTTCTTTCTTTCTTTCACATTTCATTTTCAGTCTTAGTTTCACTATTCATTCATATCTTTCTTTCACACATAATTTCTCTTCTCTTTCTTTCTCCCTCATTTTCTTCCTCTCTTTATTTCTTTCGTATTTTGTTTCTTCTTTTCTCTCACACATCTCTGTCTTCTTTCTTTCTTTCTTTCTTTCTTTCTTTCTTTCACACTTCATTTTCTGTCTTTGTTCCATTGTTCCTTTATATCTTTCTTTCACACATAATTTTTCTTCTCTTTCTTCCTTTCTCATTTTCTTCCTCCCTTTATTACTTTCGCGCTTCGTCTCTTCCTTTCTTTCACACATCTTTGTCTTCTTTTTTTTCTTTCTTTCTTCCTCCCTTTTTCATTATTGTTTAAACTTTCCACAGCCGATGTCTCCTATTATTTTGCCTTGGCATGAACTTGCCACCCTACAATACACTCCAATAGCAACAACACAATCACTTATCTCCTCCTCTCCTTCCCTTCCAAAGACAGCCGTTATCTACCTACCCTCTTCACATCCAGTCTGTACCCTTTTCTTAACCCAAATCTACCCTCTCCTCTTCCTTTTCCAAGTTCTCATCCCTTTTTCTCCAACACAAGTCACTTATTCCATCTGTCATGTTTCCATAACTAAGCCAACCAATTAGACGAGAAAAGAAAGATGAACGATTGGAATGACCAATCACCTATCTGAAGCTAAATTTTACTTATCTCTGAGACAGTTGTTTCGAACTGGGCCCGATAAATAATCCGCAGAACAGATTAAAGTAGAACGGAGCCCCTGGCTGTAATTCAAATAGGTTCTTCCCCTTCAATTTAATTACTAGTGTAGCGTAAGTTTACAAAAGATGTTATTGAATTGAATTGTAATTAAATACTGAATTGTCAGTTTTGTTGTGTTAACTAACCTTTGGTGTCCTGACTTCAGCTCACTCTGCACCATCTTAACCCAGTACTGCTGCAGCAGCGTTCCCTCTGAATCTGACATAGCGAATCTTGTGACAGAGGAACAATAACATCCATAGCACAGCTACCCCAAAACATTATTATTGTACACCGACCTAAATCATATCTTAGATGAATATAATCTTTTTAGAACAAATATGATTCTTAAAGGTAAAAAATTGTTTAATATTGTAATTTGTTGATTACAGTCTAAAAGCCAAGTGCTGAAAATAGGGGTTCGCCATGTCTCTTTTATAGAAGGAGTCCTTGAGTTTTCAAAGTTTCGGAGACATCGCTACTCTGAGAGATAGAAAAATATCAACAAGGATCTGTGAACATGCGAGAGTAAGAGATATCATAGAAATAATTATGAGATAAAAATTGAGATGGGTTAGACACATAGTAAGAACATAGATGTTGGCAAAAGTTAACAGATTGGTACCGAAGTGATAGCAAACGTAGTAGGAGAGGACCACACATAATAATAAAGGGACGAAGTTGGAAGGTTTGCACTGAAGACATGATAGAGATTAGCACAGTCGAGGTCGACATGAAATGAGCTGAAAAGGCTTTTGTCCAACGAGAGACTCGTGTTTTCTCATTTGCTTTTTTCTATTTTCATTATTTTGTTTTTCATCGCTCTTGCCACTTCCTTTTCTACATTTCTCTATCCTTCCCTTTCTCCATCCTCTCACTCTTTTATTTCATTTTCTCCACTCTCTCTCTTTCTCCATTCTTTTCTCCCCCCACTCTCTCTCTTTCCTTTCCTTTCCCGAGTCTTTCTCTGTCTCTTTCTCCGTTTCTTTCTCCACTCTCTCTTTCTCCATTTCTTTCTCATCTCTCTGTCTCTTTCTCCTTTCCCTTCTCCCTCTCTCACTCTCTTTCCTTTCCTTTTTCGAGTCTCTCTCTTTCTCCATTTCTTTCTCCTCTTTCTTTCCTGTCCTTTCTCGAGTCTCTCCCTTTCTTTTTTCCTTCTCCTCTCTCTCTCCCTCTTTCCTCTTCCATTTGTCCACTCTCTCTTTCTTTCCATAACTCGTTATCATCGTTTTCATTCCTCTCACCTTTACTGTTTCTCTTTCTTTTCTCACTTTCTATGTCTTTAATCAGTTATCATCCTTTTCTTTTTGCTCTCTCTCTCTTTCTCTTTCTCACTCTCTTTCTTTTCTACATATCTTTGTCTCTTTCTTTTTCCGCTCTTTCTCTCTTTCTTCCTTTCTTTTCCTTTTCTCCCTTTGTTTTCTACATTTTTTCGTCCCTTTCTTTTCCCGATATTTCTTTGTTTCATTCTTTCTTTCCTTTTTCTTTTTCCATTTTCCTTCCTTCTTTCTTTTTTTTCTTTCTTTTTCTTTCTTTCTTCTTCCCTCACAGTTTCTTTCTTTCACTCCTTCTTCCTTTGTATCTTTCTTTCTTTCTCTTTACTATTTTTCATCGCTTTTGTTCATTTCTGTTCTTTCCATCTTTTTTTTTCTTATTCATTTCCGTTTCAATCTTTCATTCCTACTTTAATTCTTCCGACATTTTCCCGTCTTCCTTAATATTTCTTGTCCTGAAATCACTCAGCCCATTATTAGTGAACTGCAAAAACAACACACACACACACGCGCACACACACACACACACACACATACGGACGTCAATAGATTTACAATTTGTGTCTGTATATGTTGATACATATTAGAAACCGTATCACCAAAACCATCAACATAGGTTTCTTCAGTTTTCAAGTTGATCCGGCTGGCTATGTATGTATGCAGGTATCACGTACACAAGCTGCACCAATTGAGATAGAAGGCTGAAATTTCCCGTTTTTCTTTGAAAATTTTTCCCTTAAAAACGTTTGGGAGGGGTATTCAATTTGCAATGTAAGATTGTACTAAAGGTATCCCTTATTTAGACTCCAGTAGCATTTACGTTTGCTTTTTGAAAATTAAGACTTTTTTCAGTGAACACTGCTCAACAAAAGGCGGGAAAAATAACTTATCCTTTGATCATTCCTTAGTCCAATTAACTTTTTTAATTGATCATTCCTAACACGGTATACTGCCAAAGAACATTGGTCTTGTACATCGTTTCTATTGAGTGACTAACCAGACCTGTTCTTGTTTAGGTTCCTCTATATATTCATACACACGTCAATGAAGTTATGAATCTTTTTGTATGTAAGCGTGTATGCTCATACATATTCTCGTATGTTTTCACGCATTCATGTTAATCAGCGCACACACACACACATACACACACATAGATAGATTTACAAATATTTCTCTTTGTGCGAATATGCACATACAACACATTCATACACACGTCAATGGGGTTTATGAACCTTTCTTTTTGTTTGCGTACACGCACATACATATTTTTGTATATGCACGTCCATATTCTTGTATCTCTCCATACATTCACATCCACGAGCATTCAAGCGTGGTCTAACTCGACCAGACACGTACAACAACACTGGCCCACACCAACAACTGCATTTCCCCTTTTGTAAAGGAATACACCACGAATCAATCATACATTACTTCTGTCAGATACACATATGGTCATTATTCGCTCTTTTCATTCATCATTTCTGTTTTTGTAAGGATCTGCGATAGCGAAATGTTGTTCTTTATTCTGACTATCAACAAGATGTCATCCCAGGTTTATTACCCAGTGATTTCTTGGTAATCTACCGAGTTTTCTTGCTCTCACCACACACCGAACCAACACATCCATAGACAAACAGACAGACACTCACAAATACATGTTCACTCATATATATATATATATATATATATATGAAAGATATACGCACACACATACGGAGTTAACTGTATTCATGTATGAATGTTCATTCAATATATATATATATATATATATATATATATATATATATTGTAGAAAGCCTTACAGTTTTTAGCACTAAACATACAAGAAAAAACTTCGTTTCATTTCAGTCCCTTATTTCCCTATATCTGTTACAGTCATTTATGTAATTTTTTTCAGTACTTTTTTTATTACACAGAATTTGATATTATGGTACTATGTGAGAATTTTCCTTGATGGGATCGTCCGTTGTTTACCGTGTAACAGTTTCTCGGATTTAAAAACAAAACAACTATATTAACACGACTCTCCAGAAGTGTTGCTAAAAAAACCACCTTCCCTTAAGCTACAGCCTTAATGTCCAGCTCATGTCGGACTTCATAGTTCGTTATTTTTTTATCAAAATTTAGTCTTTATGGATGTTATTTTATACTACACATCATTTGACCTTATTAAAAACACAGGGCTTATTAATATATATATATATATATATATATATACATATATATATATATATATATATTTATATATATATATGTGTGTGTGTGTGTGTGTGTGTGTGTGTGTGTGTAAGTGAAATATGTATGTACCAATATATGATATATACCACAAACCGTACATATTAATCTTTATTCCAATCGTGCTCAATACTTAGAGTAGAGACAAAATATCGATTAAATGTGGAAAATTGGTCTAGAGTAAGTGGAATTGAAGATAAAATTACTCAGCCAAAGTATACACATCGAATGAATATTTATGCATGAATACAGCTATATATAAATCCATAAAATGTCTGTGTGGGTATATGATAGGTGTATACCCGTACAGATATTCTTAGCCACATGATAACTAGGAACATCATTTTAAATATAAAACTGGCTGGGGAAGCTCAATAACTCACATACCATTTCAAAAGAAAGAAGGTATCATTTTCAAAATTTGTCATCCCATATATGTAAATATTTATATATATTGATTGATGTATTTATGTATAAATATTGATTGATCTAACGGTTACTTATTCCAGTTATATATTTATATATATAAAGGTTTTCCTGTCATCCGAATGTAGAGTGTTCCTATGTCGTAAACCAATGGTGTAAAGTGAAGAAGCAATCACCTTAAATTTATAAAGCAAAAACTTTTGTCGGTTCCCATACCCCAAAGATGGTGATGCTGTTATACTGATTTCTCTGAAGATATGAGAGAATAGTTAATCTGTGCGTGAATGTCCTTTAAGTGTGTGGGTATGTATGTGATGGGGTAGTTAGGTACATTTCAGTATTAATACGTGTTTGCACATTCATTCATGTTTAAGTTTGTGATTGATTCTGATTAAGGAGGTCATATCTCTCTTCAACCAAACGGAAGGGTCTAGAAGATGCAAAAACAAAAACTAATTAATGTACGTATACGAATACGCTCAAGTATACATTTGCACGCACACGTACAGAGGCACATGTGCACCCACGCACACACACACGCTACGCACACAATGTAACGTGTAGAAGCATTCATAGAATTAATCATAAAAGTGAATATATATATACATATATATATATATATATATATATATATATATATATATATATATATATATATATATATGCGTACATACGGATATAGACTTTTCTATAAATTCATATCTATATACATACACACATCCATATCAAAGCTCACACACACATACATACACACACATGTATATATGAACTAATGTGTGCTTATGTCTATGTGAATATAGTTATGTGTATATATATTCAATTCTTAGTCCTCAAGTGTATATGCATATCATGTGTATATCTTTATTTACATATCTAAGGAAACATGCGCATACATGATTATATATGCGTACATACATATACATACATACATATATATATATATATATATATATATATATATATATATATATATATATATATTCAAGTATGATATTTTATATATTGTATCCACAGCGCATATATATATATATATATATATATATATATATATATATACATATATATATATATATATATATCTTTTTGTCAAAACACTTGAACAAAGCTTTTCAAATTGAAATCCAGGTAATAACTATGTTAGAGTGTGGACTTCTCAAAACACGCTCGAATACGAATGAATATATATATATATATATATATATATATATATATATATATATATATATATATATATATATATATATATATATATATATATATATCCATCCATAAATGAAGACTCTAATCTTTGGGTCTGAAATGTAACGAAATGCAATATAAACTTACCATTTGCTTTGCACTGTTTCCGAAGACGGAACTTGATGGGCGAACCTTCAATGGCCTTACCATGCTGGTCAAAAACCTGCAGGCCCAAACTGAGATGAGCCACACCATCCTTATGTCCGGTGCATGGTATGGCTACTTGAAACTCTGGATGAAGAAAAAAAAACGAAACCTTTGAATAAAAACAGAAAATTTTGAGGCAGGTGTTCAAATAAAAGTCATAACAAATTTATCAATCCTCAATATATGGTGTATCTGGCTGAGAAGACACCGATGGTCTGCCGAGAAAGAGAGGATATCTCTAGAAACCAAATGACGGCCATTGGGAAAATTCTGTTTGACATCAATCACATCTGGTTAGTATACCTGAAAAAGGCCGTCGAATAGATCGGCCAAAATGACAGAAGGAGTTCAATCGTCCGAAAACCTCTGAGTGTTAATGACTCCGCTCAAAATTATAGACAAATTGTCATTAATCATATACGTGCGCATTCTTGTATGTACTCCAGTTATTTGAAAATGTAATAATTTTACCTTCAAGGTTAACAGTCTTATCATTATCATTGATTACAGTAGATTTCTTGTAGAGCATAGGGTTGCATCTACATTTTCAATTGTAGGACATGATTTTGTACGTTGTGGAGATGTCTGATATATTTTTGGCCCGACCTCTAAAACCCCTGACCTCTAGATAAAACAATTGAAAAAATCTTCCTTATCCCACTATAATTCATCGAATGTTTCTCCGTCTGTATGCGACGTCATAACTCAGGAACCACACAATGTATTTATCATGGGACCCATCAGTATGTTTTTAGCTAGTAGGTTTTCGAAATTTTGAAAATAATAAGTATGGTGGGATCTGCGTTCGCGCCCTCACCGACAATAATAATTTGATTCGCTCTTTCACTCTCTCTTTATCTCTCTCTCTCTCTCTTCATCTCAATCTATATATTTATTCATCTTTTTCTCTACGTATGTTAAATCTCTCCAGATGCTTTGATAAAATGTGCTGCAAGTGTTTATGATGGCACGTACAGGCTTTATCTATGCTGGGGGGGGGATTTAAACATTTTCTCCTCATTATATCTTCCAAAAACATTTTTTTCTTTTAAATTAAGAAGAAAAAAAAATCCCATCCTTAGAGGGTTCATTTTGCAATGTAAGTTTATGCTAAATTGCTCTCTTGATTTCCATCCGGTAGTATTCATGCTTGCATTGTATGGCAGCAATCACTAATAAAAGTCTGAATTTTCGAGACACCAGCGCAAATGCTAGCAGTCACAAACTAAGGGACCAATTTTGCACAAAATTACTTTATAAATTGAACCCCTCCCCCCCAAAAAAAAACAACCAAAAAACTTTTTTTAAACATAAATGCTTATGTTTTAACCTTTTAGCTTTATTGGTGCAGCCTCTGATAAATAGATAACCAATCAACCACACCAACTAAAAAACTGAAGAAACATATGCAAACCGTTTTGGTTGATACCTTTCAACATGGCATCCTGTTTATCAATAGACCTGTAGATGCTTCGAATAAGCCCGAGTTGAAAGTTTAATAAGATAATCGTCACCTTGTTATCTGCTTATATAAAAGGCCACTTTTCTAACAAGAAAATCGTATGAAATTCAATTTTATCGTCAGAGTCTTTAAGTCATTAGTAGGAACAAAGATTGGAGAAAAATCTCAGAAAGAATTATGTGAGTTCACTTTGTCGAACCAGAGATATTTCAAAAAACAACAACACATTAATCTTGGCTAAAATTTCGTCAATAAACACACCAGGCGTCTTCAGTTACAGTAATTTTTCATTTGGGAATTGGCGAAAACCTAAACGCACATACACGCCTAGATATTTTCAAATTACAAAACATCAACAATTCATTTAGTAAAATTTTCACCACTCATCTGATAGAGGATGGAATGTTTTCCATTTTTAGTTTTTTCGTGTCCGTAATAACACCACGTGTTTGAACCAGTGGTTAAACTACATGTCTCGCAATGGAATACACAAACAAGTAAAAAGAGGGTCCGTCTATTGAGAAATTGTTACACATTCAAATCTCATTGAGTGCAATCAACTTTCTCTTACAAATAATGAAGTAGTCTTATAAGGGAAGTATAAAAACAATAAGGTTATCTCCGTTGGTGTAACAGACAAATCATATAAATATACAATGAGAGTATTATATCGGTAGATAAACTAAATTGGCAGGAAAACTCATATCAACAAGTCAGTCAATGGGTTTTTAGTTGCTCTCACAATTCAAATACTTTCAAATGGGCTCAAAAAATCGAAAAATCTAGTTACAATTCTAAAGGAAAGCAGTAGCCAACTTTAGGTCTCCAAGACAATCGTCCCGAAGGACAATTAACCTCTGAGGACAATTCCTCCGGAAGAAAATTACCCTGTGGACATTTACCCCAGAGGCAATTGCAAAGGGTTAAATAAATGAGAAACTGTTGCACTGCTTTGCATTGATATATAAATTATTTTATATGGATTTGCATGAAACACCAACCCTTACCCTAAGCAATTTCAAACCTTTTTGGTGAAAATTTACTCAAGGGGCAGATTTCCCCTGGAAAAATTATAACTGTACGAGTAAGTGTGATCATTATAATTGATCCAGCTATTTAAACCTGCCATCAATATCTATATCTATAATAACACTAATTTTCATCAGGCATATGATGTGATGCAATTCATGTAGTTTTGGACGGAGATACTTATTATACCACCCACGCCAGCCACTTCTATCACCTCTGTTCGCGAACCCTTGAAAAAGTGATACGAGACGAGAAAACCCGTTCAAGACTTGTATAAGAATTATGTTGATTGCAAAAAGTATTTATCCCATTCATAAGAAAAACGAATGAAAAAATTTTCAACCTAAAAATCATTTGTTTTCTCTTTTTTTAAAACTGGGGATTTCGTCTTTGAAAAAATGGCTTGAAACGATGTGGGTTGAAAATAATTAGGTCTAAGTATACCTGACTCTTTTGATTACCTTAACTTAACCCTACATTGAAATCATTTTTATTTTTAAGCTAATTACTTTGTTCCGAAGTAAAGGAAATGAAACAAATGTAAAAGACGGTAGTAATAATAACCTTGGCTGATAGTAGCAACAGTAGGAATTGCATGACTAAGAAACTAAAGCAGTCCTAACCAATATCAACTGATAATTTCGAAAAGATAGAAATAGTAATACTTAACGTTTTTTTCGTCACGTATAATCTATTCGTCAAGGTTTCTGTGGTAGAGGCGAGCGACATTTACTGAATGAAAATTATTGCCCAGTTTTGGACACTGATTCTAAACATGTTATTCGTTTTTTGAGTCATGTCTAGTTTTTCAGGAGAAGATGAAAGCTGTATTTTAGCATAAAACCCCCATAGATCACCGTAGGAGGTCCAAAGTTGAACTTTTTTTTTGTCTTTCTACATAGTATCCTCTTTGTATATCTTATACATATAATTTTGATTTTCTGCATTGAAGAGTTCTGACTGATAGAAATCTTGTTTTTATTTGACCTTCGTTTATATCGCCTCATGTACTGTAGAACTGAAAACAGTACTTGTTGAGAGAAAAGAGAAAAGGAGATGAGATAGAGTGAAACGAACTCAGAATTCGTAATGTGTCGAAAAATGGTCAGCAAATGTTGAACTTGATGAGAAAAATAAGTTCGAATTTGTTGACCAGTGTGATATTAGTACCTTAGTTATCATCGCAACTGATGCTTTTTTTTTACTAATTTATTATTATCATTTGTCATACTAGAACTGATATTGTCATAATAATTTCTCATTATTGCGCAACAATAGCAATGAACATTATCAAGATCATTTTATTATCTTGAATATTGCCATAAATATCTTTTTGACAGCGTCATCATGATAACCTCTTGTCTTTGTTGTTATTATTATCATTAATAATATTAATATTATTAATATTATCCTCATTGTTATCATTATTATTAACATTATTATTATTATTATCATTATACCACCCAAAGAGATGACAGAGGAAACATAAATAAGCGCTCATCATCTGATGAATAAAATGAGACGCTGGCTTCACTATATAAACAAAACCTCAGGACGAGAAAGACCAATTCATCAAATACTTACGTTATATATATATATATATATATATATATATATATATATATATATATATATATATATATATATCCCTGTACGTGTGCTTGCTCTCATAAGCATACGCACGTACGTATCTAAATCTAAATACATTTCCCTAACCCATACATATTACAAATGTGCGTGTATAATACCCATATGTATAGAACGTATGTTTATATAGATATGTTTATCGTTTCTTAATCGTAATGTGACCGATGACGTGGTGAATTTTGATTGGTAACTTAGATAAGCAGACATGACACTGGACTGCGTCTCATTATTAACTAAATATTTTTTCTTGCTGCTTTTTCTTTCTTTTCTTCATTGTATCTCTCTTTCTGATTCTACCTTTCCTTTTTTTCTTTCTTTTTCTTTCGATTATTTCAATCTCTCATTTCTCTCCATTTTTTTCATCATTAGAGACTGTCAGTCAAACCTGTCACCCAAACTGTCAAAACAGGTTTCTTCACTTTCCATTTGATCCGGCTGGCTAACTAGCTGGCTGGATATGTATCATGCCGTACCAGTGGAGCTAAAAAGTTGAAAAATTCAACATTTACTCCTTATTATTCGATTATAAATTGTGTTATATTATCAGAAATGATTTATCATCACCCCACGCTTAATATAACACTTGGCCTAGACAATGTAAATAGAATAAACCAGAAAAAGGTTTTCTTCTTACAATAGGCATGATTCCCATATAAGTTTTGATCGGCTTTACTTGTTACGTATCAATTTTTTTTTACCCCCCCCCTCTTTTTTTTACTGTGGGGTTCATTTTGCAATGTAGGTTTATGCTAAACTGATCATTTAGTCAGTGTCCGATAGCGTTCATGCTTTCTTTTTTCAATTCAAACCTTTTTAATGATCACTACCCAACGAAAGGCTGGAGGAGTAACATTGACTGATCACCCCCTTTTTTTCAATTTTGTAATTGTCCTCCCCCAACATGGCATGCAATCAAACGACGTTGATTACGTAACGGTTTCTATTAAGTGATTAACCAGACCTGTTTTCTAATAAAAATTGTTGTCGCTTTCCAATTATTTCATTAGATGTCACTTGCTACTCCCATGCCATTGTCTGGGAGTGACGCTGCTGACTGACATATTGACATATTGATGTTGATTTAAAAAAAAAAAAACTACCGAGGTTCACTTTTTTTCACCCCGAATGGATACATACGACGAGATATCTGGAAAATATGAAGCCATCCATTATTAACAATAGAATAGGTCTGGTTAGTTACTTGATAGAAATTGCAATGGTACCAACGTCTTTTGGCAACTTGATGTGTTGGTGTGATCAATTAAAACGTTGGAAGAAGGTCTAATCAATGACTAAATTACTTCTCTTGCCTTTTATTGAACCATAATCACTGAGATGTCTGGTTTGAGAAAAAACAACAACAAGAAAAAAACAAGCGGGCACAAACTGGTGAGCAATTTAGCGTAGATTTTCATTGGAAAATGATCCCCCTTCGAAAAAACAAACAAATTTTGGGAGAGGTTTCAATAAAAAAAAACCCACTTTTTAGTAGACATAATAAGGAGAAAACTCGAAAACCCGACTTGAAAACTGAAGAAAGCTATTTGGATAGTACTGTTAACAGTTTGGGTTTACGGTCCCTAATAGCCTACGTAAGGCAATGGCACCTTAGTCCACTTCGAAGTACTCCCCTTACGACCTTGCAAACGTATCCCGGTGTTCCATCCCATTTTCGAAACTGAAAATTACTCTCTCTGGATTGCCATCAATTGCCTCGATGCAATCTACTTAATCTCGCCCAAAATCTGAAATCTCCCCTTTCTCATCGGCAAAAACCCAGAAATCCTACACAGCCAAATCTAGACTTTAGGAGAGAGGTTCGCAGACCAGGATGATGCTATTTCTTTGCCAAACTATCATACACGAGACGTGAGGTAGGGACAGGCTCGGTCATTGTGAATGTAACGTTCACACAATATGTAAGGTAATCCAGTGATGTTTCAGTGCCGCTTAAGAAACCCCAAGGGTGAGGCCACTTCGAGCGTGTGCAGTAAGGTCCCCTCTGATTGGTAGTCAAGTTACATCAGGACTGCGCCAACGGATCTCGAGATATTCGAAATCTTCGGATATTTTTCGGACTGATCACGTACACATTTTCTGCCGAACACATACGAGATGAGACCCAAACGTTCACGAACTTTGGTGATGAAAAAAAAATT
>OY735207.1:67076992-67221992 GCA_963457665.1 Thysanoteuthis rhombus
CCATTAGGACCTGTAATTTCCTCCCAATATCAACAAAGAGGGGGAGGTGAAATCTCATCCTTGGTTCAACCAGCCACCTTTTTCCATTCATCAATTTATTTTCCTTTTCTTTTTAGTCAACGCTTCTTGTTCTCCCTCGCACCCCTCACTCTCCAAATCTGTTTACCCCTTACTCTCCAAATCTGTTTACCCCTTACTCTCCAAATCTGTTTACCCCTTACTCTCCAAATCTGTTCACCCCTTACTCTCCGAATCTGTTTACCCCTTACTCTCCAAATCTGTTTACCCCTTACTCTCCAAATCTATTCGCCCCTTACTCTCCAAATCGGTTCACCCCCTTCCTCTTCAAATCTGTTTGCCCCTCACTATCCCTATCTGCAAGCCCCTTACTCTACAAATCTATCCGCCTTTTACTCACCATATCTGTTTGCCCTCTCATTCTCCATATCTCTTCGTCCTTGCACCCTTACTCTCTGAATCTGTTTGCCGTTTACTCTGTGTATCTGTTCGTCCCTCACTCTCCAGATCTATTTATCCCTTACTCTCCAAAACTGATCAGCCCTTACTCTCCAAGTCTGTTCACTTTCTTGGACTCCCCTTTATAAACCCATCCCCCGCGTTACAATTCCAACAACCATCAAGCGAGTGTTAATACTTTTTATTGCTGTTATCATTGAATTTTCCCTGTTTTTTTACTTTCAGTCCCCACTGGTTACAACTGGCGTCCGATAGGCGCTGTTGACATCATCTATTTCACTTTTATTCCGGGTCATTTTTTTGGTATTTTAGTATTTCAGCTTAACATTGTTTTTATTCCATCATTGTCATCAAATCAATCGTTTTAATCAAATGACGCATTCTCTCTCTCTCTCTCTCTCTCTCTCTCGTTTCAGTTTTGGTGATTATGAGACAGCATGTCCTTCCAGATATTCAATGAGTTTCGCTGCATTCCCTTGAATTTGGAACAGTAGAATCCAAATGGATCACCCAGTCCAGGTCAGAAGACTGGATCTAATTATCGTGAGCAATGAGAAAAAACGTACCAGATTGGAGATTCTGTGGTTCAAAACAAACCACAGAGTAAAGATATTGAAAGAAAGCCAAAAGATGGATAAGTATCTAGGCCTTGCAAAAATAAAATAAAGTAAGATAAAATTAAAAAAAAGATGGTGAAATGATAGAATTTGATTGTGACTGTAGTGCCAATCGTTGTTTGAGAACTGACCCGAAATGTTGCTGAGAACCGACCCGAAATATCTAGTCAAAATGGTTGGTGATACTGAAAATCCAGGAACGATTCAATCTCATCGAGGTAACGGTGCTACTTCATGAATACAGCCAGGATTCTGAAGGGATTTCCTGAAATCCTGATGCGACTTGCTGTCACAGGGCAACCATTTGTCCGTATTTTCTCAGATACGTTCCCCAAAAAATTTGGATCTGAAATCTCTATGGAGAGAGCCAAATCTGGACTGTATGAGGTGGTTGTCACGGCTCTGTGAGATACAATATTTTGCTCTCCAAAAGTAAGAGTAAAAACGTCTCGTTGGTGCGCCGTTTTGAAAGTTTAGGTTTTTGTGGACAAACATTCTGTGTGTGTGTGTGTGTGTGTGTGTGTGCGCGCGTGTGTGTGTGTGTGTGTGTGTGTGTAGGCATACAGAACCTCAAGTTCACCCGTTATCAAAAAAAAACAAAAAACAAAACCCTAAAACAAAATAGAGTGCTTATGAAATCTGAGCTTCCACACCTGGTCCATATTTCGACAACTTGATCGTTTTTTACTACACCAGACGTCTTCTTCGTCTCTTTGTAGAAACCAACAAAAACACCCTTCAAGTGATGACATTGACATTCTATAATACTATATGAAGGAAAATGGGTCGGCGAATGTCGACCTGATTATGATCATGTCTGTGTTCCTGCTATGTATGTTATTTTCGTTTTTACGTTTCTTGCATTAATTCTACCATGGATAAGAGCTATTGAAAGCTGAAAAATATACACACAATCTATAAAGTATATACAGCTATCCCAAAAGTAATGCCCGATTTGACCCCAAACAATTTTATTGATGCAATAAACAAACTACAAATCTAATAAACATCGACATATGCAATGTGTTATTTGTAAGACCTAATGTGACTGTCTTCTATTTCGCTGCATTTATTCAGTCGGCAAGATACTCATCTGGCACACATTCTGACCAAGTTCAACATCGATGGTGGCGATTTTTTAAAATTTTGGTTTTCAAATCTTGTTTAGTGGCTTCCACCGTCTCTTTTGGAGTAGTCCTGTAGTGATGGGTTTTATACCACACCGACTGAAGAAAAAATGCATTGAAATGGACGACAGTCCCTGGCCCCGAATTTACCATGATATGAAATAAGGACGTGCTACCAGGATCAAAAGAGTAAAGGGACACAAACGCGAAAGGGGACACAAAAGAGAAAGGGGACCAAAAAGAGAGAGGAGACACAAAAGAGCAAGGGGACACAAAATAGAAAGGGGACATAAAAGAGTTTAGGATCACAAAAGAGTAAGGGGACACAAAAGAGTAAGGGGACACAAAAGAGTAAGGGGACACAAAATAGAAAGGGGACAGAAAAGTGTATGGGAATACAAAAGAGAAAGGAGGCACAAAAGGTTTCTTGCAATTTCCTGCGTTAAATTATCATAAATCATTTGATTTGTATAACGAGAAAGTTTAAATTTAGAATTGAATTTTATTCTGTTCCATACATAGAGTTAATTCTAACATTCAAATGGTTGAATCGTCCACACGAATACTATTGTAGAGAACTGGTCATTATGCCAGCGAGCATTTCATTAGTAAAGATCTGGTTTTGTGAAGAAGCATATTTTTAGGAGTGGGATAAATTTCTAACGTATTTAGATGTGTTTTAAATGAATATAGACCTTCATTTCTACAGAAATGTTTCATTTTTGAAAATTTTGTCAGTTAAGAAATGGGATGTCCGAAGTTGGAGCCACCATTTTTGTGCTGTGCTTAGGACATCCATCGGCTTTAATCCAGCCTTGGCAGTCACATTAGAACTAGTATATAACGCATGTCGCACGTCTACGGTTATTAAATCTGCAGTTTAATCGCCTTGAAACAAATCAGGCTTTACTTTTGGGACACCCTGTATATAAGCACTTATATGAAACTCTTACAATAATTCAAACATATACGTACCGAAAAAGCGTATCCAATATAATTCCATAAGCATGTACTTACATATGCGATTGTACAAATACTATACACTCAAACATGTATATGCTTACTTTCATATAGAGTCACAAATATGCAAACATTCAAACTTAAGTACGAATTAACCCTTGTATCATTGTATACATATGTGTAGATAATCCTTTTAACATGTTCATAAATTCATGAAAATATATGAGCAAAAATAAATATATGTTTATTTCTTTGTTGATGGGTCTACCATTTCATAGTCTTTCTTCAACGCAAGCTTGAAAGAAATAAAAGTAGGTGCGATGAGCAACTGTCAGCCATGATATGGGTATAATTTATGCCGTAGCGCCCTCTTGTGATTAACGGAATGATTAACGACTCTCAAAGTGCGATAACTCCCAACCAATGTCACAACGACCACAGAATCGGAAGGCCGACTGATTTATTAAAATGAAATAAAATTGGGATTTTGAGTAAATTTAAAGAAGAAGAGGAGGAGAACGGAAGGAGTTGGAAGAGAAGAGATGGACGTTTTAATATGATGAAATAAACTGATTTATAGAAAACAGATCAAAAAGCGAATCCTATCCTAATGTATAAAACTGACAAGAGAGTGGAACTTGAAGAGGGAAATAAATACAGAGTTAGAGAGAGGGAGAGACTGACTGATAGACAGACAGACCAAGAAGTAGATAGATGTGAACAGACTGAAATTAAAAGATAGATTGATATTGTAAAAGAGAAATATGTTTTCTCTTATTGCGTTAGTGAAATTACAGTTAAACTTTTCGTTGAATCCTCCAAAAGTGCGACTATCCACCTGAGATAAACACACAATAATAATGATAGCAATATTCGGGTAGTTTTATTGTCGAAAGAAGGTAATCGTTGAAGCTTAGATAACATTTCACAAAATCTATATATCAATACGACGCACGTGTATAATTTATGTGTCTCTATATATACGTGAATAAAGATGCACGTTTATTATTTGGACGCTTGTCCGTATCTGAAAGCATGTATTGAGTTGTAGGATTTATAATCATGTATGATATTATCAAACATTTATCGTTATCAGAATCAGTCTCTTTATTCAAAGTGATTACAATAAACGACTTCTTTTTTAAATATCTTTTTTGCTTAATGTTATCAGCCAAACATTATTATCTAAAAGAGCCTGTCCTTGAATGATTACAATAACTGGCTTCCTCTGTATTAGCCAAATTTAATTCATAGTTCATGTATTTGCTGCCAGGCTCATTAATGTATGTGTGTGCGAGTGTGTGGCTCAACGTATGAGTTTACGTATGCGTAAAAACGA
Source organism: Thysanoteuthis rhombus (assembly GCA_963457665.1). Classification (NCBI taxonomy): domain Eukaryota; kingdom Metazoa; phylum Mollusca; class Cephalopoda; order Oegopsida; family Thysanoteuthidae; genus Thysanoteuthis; species Thysanoteuthis major. Next base: position 67,081,513 of record OY735207.1, read on the forward strand.
TCCTAATATTTTCTTAACATTTTCACCGGAAGTTTTTTTGTCACGTAGACTCTACAAGGCTTGCTTATACACATACACAGAGGTAAGCACATATAGATTCGTTCATAAATGAGTACACTTCTACCATTTATTTTTAATGGAAAGATAATTTGCTTTCGAACCGAACGTAGCAGGATATTATCATTTCTAATGGAACATTACACAATCAAAATGGATTTATTATTTATGACCGAACAATTGAATTCGAATAGAACGAATTCGTAGGGGTGTACTGATTTCTGGACAGCGACACATTCATATTTTGACAACTATTGTTGTTTGATCGTAAATGATACCTGGTAATGTCCGTTTTTATAGTGTAATATTCTGCTACAAAATAGAAAGAAATCCTGTTTAATTAACTTTCTCTAAAAGGATCGATAGAGATGTACACATTTATGGGCGATACTGTAATGTCATACAGATACGCACATACACACGTACACATACACACACATGTATAAGCAATGCATCTGTATGCTCACAAATACGCATGAATTACTTGAGTTTTCAAATATGGATGCTTAAGGGACACATGGACATGGATACAGGAAAGATGCACGTGCCTCGTGACAATACATAAATTTTCTTCGCTTTCATCTGAGCTCCAATGATCACACGTAGTTGACAACAACAACAACAACAACAACAATAATAATAATAATAATAATGATAATAATAATAACAATAATGATAATAATAATGATAATAATAATGATTATAATAATGGTAATAATGATGATGATGATGATGATCATGATGATGATGATCATGATAATAATTATAATTATTGTTATTATCCAATGAATAATATTGTTCACCAGGCAACTGGTGTGAGATTCCAAAATAATAACGATCATAATAATAGTCATAGATATTACATAATAATAATGAATTTGATATAGTGATAATGATAATGATGATAATGATAATGATGATAATAATTATTATCATTGTTTTTATTATCCAATAAATAATAATTATTATTATCATCATCATCATCATTAGTAGTAGTAGTAGTATTAGTATTGGTAGTATCTGATATATTTAAAGGATATCTAAATTTTAGAAAAAAGTTGACTTTTCCCCCGGTTTTTACGTTTTGAGGGTGGGGGTGGGAGAGTATCCATACAACAGCTTCTATCTACAGTCAGTGTTTTAAATAGTAAGTCATTTGTTTGTCTCCGGGGTTTGGGAAGTGGACATGTACGAATAGGGTCAAGCAAACGACTTTAGCTAACCCCAACGGGAGCTTTCCCAGGAACTTGCTGACAAACTATCCAATAGGGTATGTTTTCTGCAAGTTATTATTTCTTTTGTCGCTGTTACTTAAGTATGTTTACCCCGAGTGGGAGTTCGAACTATTTTGGGATTTAACAAAAAGTCAAAGAGAGATTTCCCTAACACACGGAAAGAAAAATCTGTTCCGAAATGCTATATCTTTTTTGTTCGTCTCCTTCACGAAAATGAAAGCCTGAACCATAATCCCGAACTCTAACCAGGATCAGAATCCTTACTATTACCATGACCCCTAGCGCTGGGGTAAGGGGGCTGATGAAATGAATCTAACACATCAATTCCCACTCGTTATGATAATTTAGATCTGTTGGGTCCTAACAAAAAAAGCCCCAAAATGCTTTGCCCATATATTGCTATTTTTCCTCCCTTCAAACTTTCGGCAGAGTTAGCTTTTTCTTCGGGCAAAGCTGGATAAATCTGACAACTCGACTGATCTGGAATCAAACGGAAAAGATGTACAATTTTGATTCTCCGAGTTTGAATAGTCGTTTAATTGGGTCCCAAAATAACACCATGAATTTAGTTTCTACTTGACGAGAAAAGTTAATTTTTTTAGGCTTCTGTATTTTGAAATCAAAGACATAAGGCTTTTGGTTGAGATTTGCGAATAAGGTCCAAGAGAGAATGAGATTCACTCAACTCAGCCTAGTATGGCATAAGACATAAAACTTTCAATTTGCATAATCAGCTTGCTTTCCAATGTATGGAATTATTTGGTTGCTGCTGCCGAATTCTCCACAAACTGACAGCTTTTATGTAAGGAAACATCAATCAAAACTGTCAAAATAGGTTTCTCCAGTTTTCAAGTAGTTCCGGCTGGCTATGTATGTATGAATGTATTACGCGTTCAGGCCGCATCGATGGTGCAAAAGAGCTGACTATTTAAACATTTACTTCTTATTATGTCTACGAAAGTTTTTATTGTTTGTTCAATGTAAATTTATACTAAACTGATCGCTATTTTCTGTCCAACCTTTTTTTTCTTGAAATTCCAGACAATATAGTGATCACTGCCCAACAAAGGGCGAGAAAAGTTACTCATCCATTGATCATCCCTTCTTTTAAATTAAAAAAAAGAAGATTTTATCACATACAAAACGGCATGCTGCAAAAAGATATTGGTCTCGTGGCAGTTTCCATTGACTGTCTTACTGGACCTATCAGTATTAGATAAATGAAAATAGATTTTTTGCTTTTTGTTTTGAATGAATATTCCGAAAGGTATGTAAATATTACAGACGGTGAAATTCGTGAGGAACAAGTTCTTTTAAATACAGAAACTTCAGCACTAGAACAGCGGTTTCGAAACTCGGGTCCACAGATACCTGGGGTTGGTCAAATAATGCTCAGGTCTGCAGCAGTGTTCCCTCTGAGCCTGACACGGCGAAAACTTGTGGCTGAGAAACATCATCTATAACTTATAATTTCAGTATATTCTTATAAAATTATTTAAAAATAACGCATTTCACTTACAAACCTACGCGTGTCATGTGTTCACCATCACTGTACAAAAGAATATGATGAAAACATGGCAGGACAGACAGACAAACGTTTATATATTAGATTCATTCAGAAAGCGTACTGTAGTTTTTGTCGTGTAGCGTAGTGGGTCGCGTCTTCCCGAGCCTAGTCGCAAATCAACAAGTGACTATACCGAAAGTGACAAACATACAACAGGTTGCTTATTCAAAGGGATTACAAATGTTGAAAACAGCTCAAGTAGGTTTGCCATAAAACTGTCCGTCGAAAGGGACCTGCCCCATGATGTAATGTTGTCGCCTAGTTTTCGTTCTTTTTTCTTTTTCGAAAACCCTTTTCCTGTCTTTTGCTTTCTTCTCTCTGTTCTCTACTTTCAGAAGTATAAAAAAAAGCAAGTCAAAAGACTCGAAGCTAAACACAGGTTTCTGTGTATCAGTTACAGACCCAAACGAGGAAGAACCTCTCTTAAATATGCCGGCCGAGGCTCAAGTGTCTATAGGCTTTACATTTGAAGCAGAGACTGTGCTTGTCAGAAAAGGCAACAACATTGGCACAATGTTTCAAATACTGAAATGTTGCTTTCTCAATGAAGTTGAACCACCGTAGCCATCAAAAATGGCGAAGGGTTCTATACCTTTTTAGATTTGCGTGTTTTGGGGTGTTCCAGCGCCCCTGGCCATACTATTTTGTCTACAGACTTAAAAATCGAGATCTGCACTCCACTAGACTAGAATGCTTTGGAGATTTCGGGAAAAAAATCTTTGAACTTTTTGGTGGCTCATTTCGACGAATTTATTGATAACATCTGGACGCTCTAGAATTTAGTTGTTTCGAGACGTGTTACCATATTTTGGCCAGTGATATCATCATAAGATTTATTCTGGTCATATTTATTCTTCGATGGAATTTTCTTACATTATTTTAAATTTTGGTGCTACGGTTGTTCAATTATTGACCCTGGGGGCGAGGCTCCTTCTATTTCTATTGGGTTGTTACACGTGAAATACTGTTCTTTCTACATCGCTGAATAATACTAGAAGTAGAAGATCTTCTAATTTAGTCAAGATCCAATGTTAATATAGACGGCTCTGGTTGGTCACACAATAGAAACCGTTACCTCTCCTGCATCTTTTGCTGGGATGATCAAATAAAGAAATTGGTAAAATAGATGACCAATGATTGAGTTTTATTGCCTTTTATCTTTATCATTATATTTTATTTTGTTTGGGCAGTGATTACTAAAAAAAATCCTGAATTTTCTAAAAAAATAATTGATAGAAACTAAGGGATCAATTTAGCATAAACGTACATTGTGAATTGGACTCCCCACTGGAAAAAAAAATTGGGGGATAGGGTGGTTAAAAAAGTTTCTTTTTTTTGTAGACATTAAGGATAAATGTTGAAATTTTCAACTCTCTAGCTCCGTTGGTATGGCCTGTGCACGTAATACACACATATATATATATACATGTATACATACAAAGCAAAATCCTCGGGGCACACTCGAAACAGAAAATAAATAAGCCGTTAGAATAAGACCTCCGGCGGAAATTAAAAAAAAAAAGAGTACCTTCCAAGGTGCATGAAACTTTTGCAGAAATTGTAAGCCTCCGCGAAGACCACGAAACCTTTGCACCAGACCTGTGAGCGTAGTGTGTATGTGTATGCTCCCGTGTAAAGGGGATGAAAAATAGTTCAGTTCATAACTTCTTTATGTATGCTAAGCCATGCTTCTATTCGAACGTAAATAGAGTTATATGTATGACATAGCGAACAAAAGGCTATACATGCTGACAGTGTATCCTCAAACAATGAGTTTTATCTGATACAAACCTTAAAAGAAACAAAAAAAAAAGAAAAGAAAAGAGAAAATATAATCAAAACCGGTCTGGTTAGTCAATAAATAGAAACTACCATGTGACCAATGTCACAATAGAGGGGTGATCAATTGAAAAAATGAAAAAAGAATGTGGTCAATGAATAAGTAACTTCTATCTTTTGTTTGACAGTAATCGCTGAAAAAAAGTGTGAATTTTCAAGGAACAAGCGTGACTGTTACCGGACACAAATCAAGTGAGCAATATAGCATAAACTTACATCGCAAATTGAACTCCCCACTAAAAACCTAATTGGAGGAGGAATTTTCGAAAAAACTAAAATATATTTTTGCAGACATAATAAGAAGTATATACCTAAATTTTAGCCCTCTAGCTCAATAGGTGCAACTAGTACACGTGATATATACATAGCCAGTCAGTCAGCCAGGCAGCCAGATCAACTTGAAAACCGAAGAAACTTATTTTGAGAGTTTAGGTGACAGTTTCGGTTGATGGTTTCTAATATCAATACAAAAAGATCAGACATTTTGAATAAAACGAAAGTCGGAAGCCAAAGCAAACAAGAAAATAAGAAAGCACTCAGAGACCGCATACTTCCACCAAGATTGTACACTAATCAAAAACTGAGTATGAATAAAATATTAACAAACTAAGACGAGAAATTCCTATGTACAAATATGGAGTGACGTTCCTTGTAATTTACAATTAGCCTCGGTTTTAACTGTTCGTTTTTAACCTATCTTCCCACAGAATAATAAAAAGATACATCTCAATCAAAAAGAAAGCCCTGGATCCACCCCCCAAATTAATCACTTCTTCCGTAACCCTTAACCCACTCTTACGTAAACTTTAATTGAAATTCATTGAGAACATTTTGAGATATGGTGCCGGCAGACAGACAGTGTGATTACATATCTCTCTCCTAACTTGGTCGGCTCAGGTGAATAACAGAACTAAACTGGAAATCACTCAGCAAGCACACATCTCTGCCAACGCCATTATCAGGGGAAGTAATTTTGCATAGATCCACCCAAAAATTAAATCATTTATTTCGTAGTCTATTGTACACTCTCCCTCAAAGTAACATTAAAATTTATCGAGAACTTTGAGAGATAACATTGTAGACAGCCATGAACGTATACGTAAACGTACGAAAAAAAAACCCCTAAAAACCAAAAAACAAACAAAATCTGTATCCGCCCCAAATTTTAATAATTTCTTCCCTCTGTCATTGCTTTCTCTGCAACAGAATTTCATTGAAATTCATTGAGTACTTTCGGAGATATCTCATGGATAGACAGACGGAAAGACGCAGCCAAATACATATACTTCTCTAACTCTGGTGATAGATGTGAATAAAGATCAGACGCTGAAAGTCGGGGCGAAAACAAACAACATTTACAATAGAGAAGAAAACAAGCTGAAGTCAACAGTTTGAATCGTCCTACGTGACCGAGTTATCGTTCTTAATGACTTGTGAACTTTTCGACCTTACGATGTTCAGTGCAATCTTTCAGGAAGGTTAAGTTGATATTATTTGATAACAGACTTTGTTCTTTCTCCATTCATCTACACCATCAAAGCTTTCGTGCATGCAAATATCTCATCATATAAAAGCCTATATCATATTTGCTGGTTTGTTTGGTTATTCAGTCAAGGAAGAAAAGCGGATAATTCCCTATATACATGATGCATTTTTACTAAAGTCTTTAAGTAAGGGGAAGGGAGGAGAAAGACGAACAATATGACTGCCTTCCGATATTCCCCACCTAATACCTCACCGTCTCTCACTTTACAATTTACTTCCCACCCCTACCGCTACCACGCAAGCTCTTCGACACAAATCCATTTCTCTCGATAACATGCTTCAGATTCACCGATGTTCTCTCTTCTTTGATTTAATCGAATGTTTTTGTTCTGATTTAAACTTTTTTAAATCCCCAATCGCCAATGTCTTTATAATTCTGATTCGGTCAAATAATATATTCAATTCTTAAAACATAACCATTACATCAAAAGAAACGAATAGATCTGTCATAGACCGAAAATAAACGGAATTAGAATATGGAATGAAAACAGTTATTTGGGCCTTTGCATTACCGGCAGCTGTTTAGTTTGATTTTAAGAGCAACGCTGCGTTGAAGCAGCTACCCCATCGGTTGCAGGTTCGATTCCTACAGCAGCCCCATTTTTTTTCAATTCTCTCTTCTATTTACGTTGTCTAGGCCAAGTGATCAACTGGGTAATGACAGGAGATAATTTCAAATAAGAATTTTTATATAACATAATGCAATTTATAATCATTCTGTCGGATCATATATATATCCATTTCTCAATATATACATATATGAGAATTACAAAGACATATACCCGGTGTCAACATTTCGTATTTAACGCATACATCAGCAACCGTCAATATGTTTTGTTCTTGCAATTGTGGAAACAAAATGCCCATTTTCATTTGAATAACGTATTTTCCTATCATCCAATCGCGTTTCATTGTTTTTCGAAAATTAACGATTTTAACCAATAGGCAACATATTTCGTCCAGCATAAGAACTAATCAAGTAGCAAATCGAACTATCGACTGGGCAAATGGATAAAAATTTTCATTCTTCATTCTGTTTCCGCTCACTCAACCAAATGATACTATCACCGTGTAATAACGGGACAGCATTCAAAATAGAGTTTCAAAATAGTATAACGCAATTTATGATTATTTCTGCCGGATTATATGTCCATTTCTTGGTAATATAAATATATATATATATATATATATATAGAGAGAGAGAGAGAGAGAGAGACAGAGAGAGACAGAGAGACAGAGAGACAGACAGAGAGACAGAGAGACAGAGAGTGTGTGTGCGAGAGGGAAAACTGAAGCAAAACAGAGCGTTCAAAATTGGTAACCTGTTCTTACTGAGCATAGCCATGTCCCGCCGCTTTTAATTTACAAGAGTTCTGCTAAAACGAGTATACATACACACACACACACGCACGCACACACACACACACACGCACGCACACACACACACACACACACACATATATATATATATATATATATATATATATATATATATATATATATATATACGTGTGTGTGTGTGTGGTTGGGGTGCGTGTGCGCGTGTGTGGTGACCGCCACCCAGCATCAGATTATTGAAGGGTGTTAATTACAAAAATTAGTCGACCACCAAGTTGGGCAGAAATGAGCTTGGCGAGCCTATGTCAAGGCACATTATACCAGCCACCGGCTTTATCTCTCTGCCCGGGTAACTGATCTGCCCCTGCCTTCGCCTTTCTCTCAGCCAGAAAAAGAAGGAAGAGTGGCAAAGAACTGAGAGGGTCTTGCGGGGGGTGGGGCTGAGACAGCCCACGCCACTACCTCGCCAAACCATCCAGAAATGGAATGGGAAAAAGATGCGAATTACAGAGGATATATAGACAGATAGCGAAAAACAAGACGCTATGAATAAGGTTTGATAAGGAAATGCAACCCCTATGTGCTCTCTGGGTTGCTCTCGTTCATTTATTTACATTCCCCTGTTTAGTAGACCAATAAGGTAAAATCTGATGCTCTTCAGTGCGAGAAGATAAAACCCTACGTCCAAGAAAATAACATAAAGACGTTCATTACTAATCAGTAAGGTTTCACGAGGCAATTCCCACACGCAAACATACTCGCTATTCACAGAAAAAGAAACCAAGAGTGCTTAAATTTTTTGTTACATCCGGTCAGTTAGTCGTGAGGTCAATCTGTTGGTTGAATAATTCGTCACCATCTTCAACAAATACTCATAATTCATAGAAAAAAACAAAAACAAACTAAAAGTAAAGTTTGATATCCGAGCCGGGCACGAATGAATCACTGTAGCCCGGGCGTGTACCAGAAGTAGTTATCTAAAAAGAAATAGATCTTTTATCTAAAACTATCTGAAAATAAATACCAGCACAAGATTTGAGTATTGTTGGTCAAAAATGATCACAGGGACTCAACAAAGCAGTATTTTGGAAAAAAAACAACTTTTTTTTTTCAGATGGTGCTTAGTGGTGTACTCATGCAAATTTCCAAGATTGTAGCCCTGGAAATGTAACTAGGAGCGCCTGGAGACACATACACTGACACACAAACGAGTAAAGAGAAAAACACGTGTAGCCCATTTGGCTGGTCGGTCGGGCCATCTGAGGTAGCAACAGGGATTCAATACGTTTGATATCGAAGTATTAGAACTTAGGATAATATGCAACTGCATTTGAGTGTTATAACATTCGTGAACTAAAATGTAAAATTGGAATAAGATCATTTGTCCATTTGTCCAACAAACGTAAGTAAATCAAATCAGAAGACGAATTCTCCTATCCACTAATTCGCGCCAAATTGACCAGTGACGAATTGACAGGCGACCAATTTGTCGACGAAGAATTGTACTAGCACCGTTTTAGCTGCGCTCAATAATTTAAAATGTGTTTAAATGCATATCATTTGGGCTAGATATTTTGAAACTCTTACCGTAGTATAATTGTTTGTTCATAAACCATTGCCAATGAGTCTCCTCCTTATTTTGAGGTAGTGTCTATTGCACTTGAGAACATTAACTCTTTAAGGTCGCCTTATCTGAACATTCAAAAAACGAGGAGTTTCCCAAATCCATCTCGCCCCTGCCCTACATACACTTTGGTACTATGTAACCTCGGGGTAGTCACGATATTCTGGGAGGATTCTAAGAAAATTTCAACATTCTTCAAGATTTCGAGACTTGAATAGAGGAAATGTCCGGAAAAATACGGACGTATGGCAATCTTATCCACCAATTCTGTACCGCCAGTTTGTCTATCTCTGTCTCTGGCTTTCATTCTCTCTCTTTTTTTCCCTGTCTACCCATCCCCTTGCTCTCTCTCTCTCTCTCTCTCTCTCTTAAAATACATACGCAAACAGGATAAACATGATATGTCGAACGGAACATTGTTTATCGGGTCATAAATATTGATAGGAATGGAGCTGATAACGGTACCCTTCTCGTCAGGCTTATTCGCTTCGCGTAACACATAAGCGACCACCGAATATATCTGCTCTCTTTTTTTTTTTTCTTTCCACCATTTTTCCTGGACTATTGGACAATCCAATCAGTTCATGGCCTTTTTCCCGCTCTCATCATGTCGCTGGTAGGCATCATCGCGCCAATGTCTGTGCATTTCTCCGTGAAAATACGACGTCTGCCCGGAAAGTATCCAACCATTTAATACCAACGAGAAAGGGGGGGGGAATAGCCTACCTAGGGCACTAGTGCCTAATTCTCCTTTCAATCAACCTCTTAAGATCTCACTTATTCCAGCGTCTTACTTATCCCAGCTTCTCTTCCATTTTTCAGAACATTCTGTAAAGTCCTCTTTAGGAATTGCCATCAGCTGCATCGCCCCGTAACCTTTGATCTCATCCACGGTCTGCATTCTCAGAAATCAGAAATCACCAGAAGTGAAATCTCGACTGAAAGACCTGTGTGAAAAATCCCCCCCCCACCAAAAAAACAAAAACAAATAAAAAACACGGCACAAGACGTGAAGAATGACTCACTAGATTGCTTTGAATGTAATGGTTGCACAGCACACAATGCGACACACTGCCGACTGAGTAATCCTATGGGATAGTGTCTGTTTATGCATGTGCAGTAAGACTCCTTCTGGTTGCCAAGTTACAGCAAAGCAGCGCAACCAGTTCTCGGAATATTCAAAATTGCTGGATACTTGCCGGACAGACCTCATGTAATCTGCGGAAGAATTTGAGATACACGAAATTCTTAGATATGAACTAGAAGGTCAGCCTGTTTTGTACTCACTGTTATCCTACCCCACCTCTTTCTCTCTCTCTCTTTCACTCTCTTCCATTCTCTCCCACTATCTCTCTCTCTATATCTCTCTAATATGTTTGAATACCTCTTTGTGATGATTCAATTATCAAGTTGGTTGGTCTCGCAAGCCATTGTTTGTTCAACCCTATCTAGATGCTCTTTTGCAAATGTAGTCATCTGCTGCACTGAGCTGGGCTCGTTTAATATCAATCAATGGACAAATTTGAACAGTGCACAGCAAGTCAGGTTCACAGGCCATGATCAATGATGAATATTTTGAATCATAAATATTGTTTTCATTACGCTTGTTTGCGACCGTATACTAGGGGAATTCGGACGACCGCCTTCTTTGCTATTTAACTCCTCTGATGCCGGCCCCAAGCCCGGATATAAAATATGGCCGGTCAAGTGTAGGGTTTCATCCATGGAAATATGATATCAAAATAATAAAGAATTCTACGAAACGATTTTTCCGATTTTCTTTTTGTTGAAATTCTTCAAGTAATCAACAAAAACCTATTTGCTTTTGAACCAAACTAGGCTGAGCTGTGTAAATATTTACCAGTCAATGACAAAATTTATCAAGACTTGTGGCTGCAGAATCAAACGCCAATCTCCCTTCTATTCCGACTAAAGATGGTCTCTGTTACTTGTGTATTATATATGATGTATAAAAAGAATCTCCTTATAATGTAAAAGCCTAACTTATATTCGTTTGTTTGCACGATACATTTTTTCTAAAATCTGAAAGAAAGAGGAAAGAAAGGAGAAAGAAATAAACAAAATATCAAAAGTACAAATCCATTTGTTTCGATACAGATTCGCCGATTTTCTGTCCTCTTCAGTACCTTTTCGTTCTAATCTGAATTTAAAAAAAATACAATCCATTTTGTCTTCAATAAATATAGTCATGCTAAATTATATATTTGTATGATTTATACACTTGTAAATAATCACGTCATTTTGGACGGCTGTTATGCTAGTATGGAAACATTATTAGTATAAATGAAATGTACATTTCCGTAGATATGTGCGTTTGGCTCAGTCGGTCAGAGAATCGCATGCCGATCACATAATCGTACTTTCAAATCACGATAGGGAAACGATTATCTTTAAAACCAATTTAGTTTAACAAGATGAGATAGACAGTGAAGAGATCACTTCCCTAGATTTGGTGAAGGTTGTTGTTTTTATTGTTGTGGTATTGTAACACTAGAAAAAAGCCTCCGACTTAGACTGTGTCGACCTAGATCGATGGAGATATTTCATTTAGTAGATTACCCATAATGCAACTGAAGAGGCCTGGTGAGATTAACATCAGAGTTGATTAGCAGCAAGCAGACTCTGCAGTAAGTACTCAAGGTATGGTGTAGCACGTGACTCCTCTGGACGATATTCCTTGGCGATAGGATGGCCACTGTATTGTGTTGTTGGCAACAGTTACGCATCCTATGCAGGTATCTCACAAACGTTCCACCCCTCAGTCTGTACGCCCCGTCTGCGTGGAGCAGTGAAGACTAAATTGACCTTCAACTACAGAAAGGTTCCAACTGCGGGTTTTTTTGTCAACCAGAAAACAATTTACAGAGTAATGAACTGACGAAAAGTTGAAAATTACTTTACCATCGAGATAGCAAATGTATATTTTATATCAGCCGGAACTGAGGAGGGTCCAGATAGAATAATTGGCATGGGTCTACGATACAGAAAGAGATCTGCTCCACCAGGTAGACACAAATACTATTGTATTCTCTGTGTCTTTTTTATAGTACTGTACTCTATTGTCTTACATACTTTCTGGATAAAATTGCTTGCCATTTTTCCAGTTCTTAATTCTATCATCTAGTTACTCAATGCCACAGGATGACAGCCTGAATAACGTTGCAATAAAAACAACGGAAAAATCAAGTTCAAGTTGAATTGTAGTAACAAAATTAATAATTAATTATGCATTCTGTTCTGTTACTTGTGAGTATATGATGTATGTATATGAAATGGGTCTGTCTCTATGGACAAGGTCCACTCTAGAATATTATGACCTCGGTCACATAAGCTTAGCTGCAGGTACTGTCGGAAAGACCTCGAATTGAGCTTCAATTCGCCTTAAGGGGACCTCACTCCCTGGTTTGAAATCGGAGTTGTTCTTCTCCAAGACTTGTTGCCTTCTCAAGTGAACCCTGCTATTTTATCGATAACTGGATCACTCTTGTACGTTTCGTACCGAGAATCAAACCCGTGACCTTCTGCGGACGTGTTGAACGTTACAATATCCGAGCGGACAACACGCATTTAGTCCTTACATAAACCATGTGTATTCAGTGCTGATTACAAAAATACTTAATGGGTTTAAGATTTCCCATCTGGTCTGGGCTTATTACAAGCTTTGCACGGACCTGGTTTTATACACCTCTACGAATTGATTAGGGAATTTGATGAAAAAAAACAAACCCAAAACAGCCCGAAAATTCTCCTTAACATAAAAAAAAAGAATGTTGGACCGACGCAAGTGACGAATAAATTCGTAGGTGTTGCTGTTTCAACAACCTGGACCTCGGCCAAATGTCTTAGCGCCATTTTCATGGCTGTTTTGTTCTTGACAGTAAATATATGTGACACATGTCTGACATACTCGGTTGTATCCCGTAGTGAAAGCATTGTAGACAACATTTGTAGAAACGCCCTCAGCAGCCTGATCCCCCGTTTCATTCCTGTTAACGCCGACTGTTTTCTCTTAATTCTCTCAAATCTAACAACTGAATTATGTCATACACCTTGTTCCCTAAAGAAATCACAGCTTCTGTCTTGCTTTTTTTAAAAATTAGGAACCGTCAACCAAAACAGTCGGCATAGGTTTCTTCAGTTTTTAAGTGGGTCTGTCTGGTGATGTATGTATCACGCCTATAGGGTGCACCAATGGGACGGGGGGTGCTGAGAATTTGAACATTTATTCCTAATTATGCCTAAAAATATTCCGGGGGGGGGGGTCGATTGGCAATGTAAGTTTATTCTAAATTGATCCCTGGGTTTGCGCCCGCTAGCATTCACACTTATTTTTGTTTTATTTTATTTTATTTTTTTGTTGTTGATGAAAATTCAGACTTTTTTAGTGGTCACTCACTGCCTCACGAAAGGCGCGAGAAGTTACTCATTCATTGATCCCTCCTTTTTCGAATTTTTTTAATTGATCATCCCCAGCACACCATGCTTCAAAAATCGTTGATTACCTGACAGTTTACACTGAGTGAATATCTATTTTTTAACTTGTATGTATGTAATCGGAGGTTTTGCAGAACACCAGATGCCGATCATACATTTATGATATTTTTTCTTTCAAAGAGTTATTCGAACTATCAAACCCCCTTTTTGTTATTTCTGTTATTCGTGCGACGTCTCAATCGATTCATTCTACGGCCTTCTTTGTATGTAATAACCTCATGTACAGAGGGGTACTCATTTTTCCGGTAGTTTCAAGTAACGGTAGTCAAAAGATCTTTTAAGAAATAACAACGCTTATAATATCGGACGTAGATATTTTTGATATTTCTCCATCAGGTTAGACAGTGGTTCCCAACCTTTTCAAGGTCATTCCCCACTTTTGTCCATAAGATTACTAGTTCCCTCCCTTCAATCCAAGTAAGTTGTAACATAAAATAATTCTAAATAATTAATTTATTTTGAGTATAATTAGACAGCTTTCTGATGAGAATTGGTCAAATGTGTGTGTGTGTGTGTGTGTGTGTGTGTGTGTGTGTGTGTGTGTGTGTGTGTGTGTGTGATCTCCGTCCTTTTTTTTGTATCAGTAGTTTGATTTAGTGGGAGACACTACCCTCAATCCCAAAACATTCATTCCGACATTAATTTTTATCTAATAGCCTCATTCCCCCAACTGTACTACCTCAATTCCTGACTTTGGGAATTAAAGGAAGTGCAAGATTAGAGAGGTTGCTAGATTAACTCGAGTTAATGCCTACAAGGCCACAGAACTCGAATTAATGCCTACAGGGCCACGACTGGCAGTGAGCGTAAATCAAACCGGCGCAAAAACAGAACAAAAATATGAAGACAGAATTTAGGTAATGAAAGCTAAACTGGAGAAGAAAATTATGTAAAGAAAGTTATACGGGATTACAAGAAAAATAATTGATTTCTGGGTGTTTAGTGAACCGCCAACGCGATTCCCAATGATCGTCTCAAAAGTAAAAAATATTTTCTGCACACTCGACTTTTTTAGTTGCTCACAGGACTTTAGGTCCCGCACAGGCCATGAAGAAAGAATGAGGGGAAAATACTTCGACTTCTGTCTCAAATGCTTTAACAACAGGGTTATCATTTTCCCCGAATACACAACCGATGACGTTACTTCAAATACTGATGGCGTCTGATTTTTCGTTTTTTTTGTTTCTTTTTATGCACTCCAGACGCATATGAAAAACTTTTTGTTTTATACTAACTACAGGCCATCACCATCAATCAACATTAATTAGTAATTACTGAGCGCCATCTTGCAAGGGTCTCCTTACTTTCCGCTCATGAAAATTGCCGCACCCCCAGGGCACCCACAGCTTGCACCCTGACAACACAGCCGTTCTTAAATAACAAGATTGTCCCACAGAATTCAAAGATCAAGTGCAATGTGACTTTCTTTTTTTTTTTTAGAAACCGCCAACTAAAAGGTTTCCTTGGTTTTTAAGTTGTTCTGGATCGAGCATTCTGGCCACACCAATGGAGCTAGAGGGCTGAAAATTTGAACAGTTATTTCTTGTAACGTATTCAATTTTTTTAAATGTTCGGTTTACTATGTAAGTTTATGCTAGATAAATTTCCTTAGTTTGGCTGAGGCAGCAATCACGCTTGTTATTTTCTAAATATTTCCCCACCCCCTTTTTCTGATGTCACTTCGAAAAAGTGGGTGGAAACAAGGTGTTAGTGTCAGTGGTATTTTTCATGGTTAATTTCCTTGAACCTTAGTTAAAAACTTCCTCATATGCGAATACTATCTATTGTGAAATAAAAATGTACGGGTAATTGAAAAAACAAAATTATTTGAATTTTAAAGAAATGACTTCTGGATCGTAATAGTTTGAATACAAGTTATGAAAAAGACGGTTGCACCCTTTTTTGAAACACTGTACTTTCTCATGTCGGGGAAAACCTGAATATATCATTGAATAGAAAAAATTGTGTTTGAATTTCAGTGCATACTGAATCTGATATCAGATCTTCCGTCGAATGTGACGCAGTGTACCATTTGCCGACAATTGTTGCAAGATGCGAGACATGAACATGGCGTTAAAAACATCAAGATACCATACATATATATATATATATATATATATATATATATATATATATATATATATATATATATATATGTGTGTGTGTGTGTGTGTGTGTGTGTGTGTGTGTGAACAAGGCGTTGAAAACTGTCATGAATTATTGCCAGTCGCCATGTAAGAAACTTTCAACGAAAACTGTCAACAAAACTGCCAACATATGTTTCTTCATTATTCAAATTGTTCTGTCTGTCTGGCTGGTTGGTTATGTATGTATGTACCACGCATACAGAGTGTACCAACAGAGCCAGAGGGCTGAAATTTTCAACATTTGCTCCATTATGTCTGGAAAAACGTTTTATTTCTTATTTTTACCATCACTCCAAGTAAGTTTTTAGTGACTGTTCAATTTGTAGTATATGTTTATGCTAATTAGTGTTCAGCAGTATTCATGCTTATTTATTTATTTATTTATTGGGGGGGGGGATTCGGACTTTTTTAGTGACCACCGCCCAACAAATGGCAAGAGGAGTAGCCTCATTCATTTTTCCATTTTTTCAATTGATCACCCCCAACTCAGTATGCTGCCAAAAGCAGACGGTTTCTATTGAGTGACTGACCAGACCCATTTCATTTTTCTGCTCTTTTTAAATTTTACAATGCAGTTTTTTAAGCTATTATGTTCTCCTCCATCCTGCTCCTTTCTTTCTTATTAGCCCCTCCCAAAAGACCCCCCCCCTTTTTTTCACCTTCTCCTAATTCCGTTTTTTTTTTCTGTTTCATCTTTTCTTTCAAAACCCTTGTTGTTTCTGCTTTTTCTCCAAGGGCTTTTTAATTCATCATAGTCCAATTATCAAATAGATCTCGTTTCTTGGATCCATTATAACTTCATCGGTCTTTTTGCATATTTAAAAGAGGGGGGGGCTGAATCTGTATTTCTTTCTCTTCTGTTTCATATTTTCTTTTGTGCTTCTCCCTATATTCACACACACACACACACACACACACACACACACACACACACACACACACACACACACACATACACACACATACATATATATGAATGAGAACAATATTAAATATACAACAAGCGTGTGTATATGTATCAAGTAGATTTTTGTCCATTCGAAAATCTTTTTAAAGTGAGAATATAAAAAAGATTTTCACTCTTTTCATACATGGACGAAGTAAGTATAAATCCTTACGCTGGCCACGGCAACAGCTATCCCTACCTCAGCTTCACATATCATTAGTTTTTGAGTTAGTGTCATTCACTTCACCATACAATATATCACCCATGGTTGAGGGGAGGAAGTCGGGTTCATGCCTTTCCGAAGGGCATTAGTACTAGCCTCAGTCTGAGTTGGTGTTCGAGCCATTTTCAGAGCTTCTTATCAGAAAATGTTTATTGTGTGGATGTGAAGTGATCCAATAGGATTACAATAAGAAGGCAGAAAGAAAATTTAAGAGAAAAGATTTTTTATGGGGGTGTGTTCTGATGCACTTCGATGATTGCCAGTCGCCTTCTCCTTTAAAGAACTTGCAGAGGTGAATGTTAGGAAAATCTTGGAAGTACATCCACACATGTAATGATTAGCCGTATGCAGATGTCATGCATATTTTTGAATCCATCACTTCTCTTCTCTTTGGCTAGGCATAAAATAGCAGAAAGGAAAGATTGGACTCTCTAGCCTAGGGAAGACAACCAGTCTTGGAGAAGGACTACTCCAAACGGACGAGTGGATCCCAATCTGACGTCCCTCCGGTAGCCAAGCCAGTGCCACCCTGACGTATCGTTCTCTGGACAACATGAGCATGGCTGAGATGGGTATTCTGACCACTAGGCGTCCCATGATCACCACACGATTTACCAAAGCATTCAGCCTGGAGGGGAACTCTGTTGTCTGTAGAGACAGGACGAAGGAGGCCATTCATTCGTATCTATTAGATTGATATGTCAGTTTATAAGACTACTAGCATATACCCGTCAAAAATGTTTCAAGTATAGTCGGGAGGAGGAAAGATGGATTCATACCTTCCCCAAGTATGGATCAGTAAAAAAAAATAGCCTAAAGCTGTTTTATTTGCTCAATTCATTCTTGATATTTTTTAAAGTCCCAACTAAAGTCACGCTGTTTCGATAGGTGATCAGATATAAAGTCTCAAGAGTCACTATGACGTAATCTTCATTATGTCTTAATAGGGAGGTAAATTAATCAATGAGTTGCTTGGGTGCTAAACAGACAAGAAATCAGCATATATGCTATTGAATGTTTTAGATACAAAAGATCCCAGCGCCATCTTTGTTCAATGTTTGGGAAATCTCAGAAGTGCATAATTTTAAGGATTTTTTGTAGGAAATTTGTAACTGTACAATTGTAGCATTCAAATATGGTTTAAGGTTCTATCCCTTTTCACATGTTCGTGTGTTAGAGCGGTCCAGCGTTCCTGGCCATAGCATTTTGTCCACAGACTAGAATAATTTGTATCAGTACTCTACTAAACCCCTCCTAAAAAAATGCTTCTGACTTTTGGGAAAAAAAAGGCTTTTTTGATCTTTTGGGTGCCTCATTCTGACGGGTTTATTGATAACATCTAGATTTCCCAGATGTTTCTTGAAATTTTCCTTTACTCTATTTTAGATGTTTTCCAGTAGAAAAAGCCAGTGATGTCATGAATATATTTTATTTTGACCATATTTATTCTTCGATGGAATTTTTTTTTCCATGACTTCAAATTTTGACGCTACGGTTGTTCAATCATTGACTGTGATAGCCAGTTTTCCTCCTATTTTTGTGAAAATCATGGTTGAATATTGAATGCGTATTCAATACTCTTCATTCTTCATGCTTAATTTGGCAAAAAAGGTGATAGAAAATGGATAAATATATCACTGAAAATTATAGAAATATGGCAGAAGGTGCAAGCATGTGAGAGGAATGGTAAGCGAAGTTAAAAACCAGATTTTGAACGCAAGAACAAAGGAAATCTTCAGAATTTGAAAACTTGATGAACTGGAAGAAAGTTTAAAAGAAGATGTGGTATAAACAATATGTGAACATGAATAAAAATCAGGGTTTATCCTTACTTGCACGGTCATAAAATACAGTAGCATGAAACTAGCTTTCAAATGGCTAAAATTGGCTTGATCTTTCAGTTCCAGCTAACTCTATGAAATCCTACGTTCCAAATTCTTACTGCATTTTAATGACTTGCTTTAAAACGTTATTTTCACTTTCTGACATTTTCAACATCTCACTGGTTCACACCCGCATTTACTCGACGTTGAAATGTTAAAAAAAGTCGAAAAAATAAAAATAGATGAGAGGATACATTGGAGAAAAAAAATGGATTGAATCATTATGCTGGCTTCAAATGGCATAGAGTGTTCATATCATGGACGTTAGCCATTACTAGCTATCAAGGGTGATAATTCTGCTAATTTTTATGTGACCATATTTTTGACCATGTAAGCAAAGATTACCTAAATCAGGGGGAAATCGGCCAACTCGTTAGATTGATGCACTGGAATTGAGAAGACCTTTCACTGACCAAAAAGTTGACCGGCGATTTCATTGCATGGCAACGTCCGTCCTCATCTTGCAAATGTGGTGCAGTTGACAACCTTTTATCTTATCTTTATACACCATCTAAAAAGGTTTCTTGCTGGTTGTTTTTTGTATATCTTTTTTTTCAAGAAGTGCTCGATGGGTTCCATGGTCATTATGGATAATTTCAGATAGAATATTTATTTTCTAAAGATGATATTTTTTAGATGATTAGTTGTGGAACACACGCGGGCTACGTTGATCCATTCATGTGAGGTACGGATATTCTCTTTCATCTGAATCACCTATCAATGTTGACCGTCTATTTACTTAAACCAACGCACAAAACTTGACCTCATCTCGGATTAGTAAGTGGTGTAGGCCAGAACAGAGATTGGGCCAGAGAGGTCAGTAAGCACAGACCAACGGGGTCTACTTCCCTCGATGAAGACAAACACTATCGCATTTATCGCTCCTTACAATAGTCCCGTACTCCGTTACCTTATAAACATTTTGAAAAATATTGCCCGCCATAACCTTTTTTTCTAAAATAAATTGTTCTAGTTCCTGTAATCTTTTCTGGTAATTGTGAGGACATCAAATACTCTAAACGTCCATATACAGGCTGGGTGAGTAGAAACCTCCAACTGAAGTTTTGTCTTAATTCCCTGGTAATCCTCGGTGAAGAAATTTACGGATATACAACAGTTACATATGATTTTTAATAGGCATTTGATTCTCATGTCCATTCATGAATCACACATAATTAGCACTGTTTGCAGAAATACCTAATGAGTTTGAAAAGGGGCCTACTTTTCCTTATGTTTCTGGGTCTATTATAAACCTTGCACGGGCTTTTTTTTTCCGGAATGGATAGGCTAAGACACCGAGATCTCATCCCAAGCATTCCTCAAATCCGTTAACAAGATTCCACATCACCAGAATTGATATTAAGATGGAGATGTCTTCTCAAGTTTCTCTTCTTTCCAGTGAACTCAGAAGCCTTTTCTCTGCAGACAGCTCCAACTTTTTCTCCCAAGTGCAAGAAATGAACCAAAAATGTTCGATTGTATTTACAGGGAATGGTAGATACGGTGGCACCAACACGTAAAAAAATTAATCAAGAGAAGAAAGGAAAAAAAAAACAATAAGAGAACGAGGAAGAAAAAACAAGATAGATGCTTATGGATAAGCAGACTATTTTTCTTATATATTTATAAAACTTGGTGTTTAATAAAATATAACATGAAAATTCAAAAATATACTTAAATAACTAGGATAATAATAAAATGAAATTAAAAAAAGTCACCTCAACTTCAATGACTTTTTCAAAATCCGTCATGTGTCACGTTAAAAACTGCGACCTGTCACTGCTATCATGGTTCTATACTTTCCTTTCTCACGAAATCCAGGTAGTTTTTAACCACCACCACCATCATCACTAACACTAAACGCTCATTCAGTTTTCCCTAACTTTTCAGAAGTACCGGCTTTATAAGAACATGTATTTCACCAGTGAAGTTATTTTTTAAAAAAGGGTACATTGAAAATAAAATTCTAATATTTTTCAATCCAAGCATTTTTTTTTTTATCACTAGAAATATTGTTTTCCAGAAGTATCTTGAATAGGGACAGGTGCAAAATTTTCGAGGCAGTTTTAAGTTCTAATAATTGGAAAAGAAAAAAAATCAACAAATAAATTTAGGAACAAGGGAAATTTAATTAAACCGTGTCCGGAAAATTGTTTTTTTCGGATGTCTGCCACCATCAACTTCATAAATTCTTGTTTTTTCAAAAACTTCCTGTATAACAATTTTAAAGATATCTGCTCCTCTGCAAACGTATACGATTTTCAGTATTTGGGACTTAACGTGGTCTCCCTTTTAGAGAGTAATCTCTAACAGAGCCTAATTCTCTAGAACGTGCAACCTAACGACAAATCATGGACCGTGTCCGTGTGTTCAAATAACGAGAATATGCTCCCCGTTTTAACCTTAACAGTACTTAAAGTAGAATTCTATGATTCTAGTTCGTTGCTCAATTGTGTACTTTTCCATGATGGATTCCTGAAGGATTCCTTTATAAATCTGAGAAGAGGAAAAACAGAAAAAATCAAAATTGTTTTGAATCCCTTCACAACTTAACGCTGTCTTGGGCTAAATTAATTAATATAAAGATAATTAAAGTGAAGAAGAGACGTGATGGAATGAGATTAATTCTTTCCAAACCAATCTCAATATTAGTAAACATCACCCTTAAATCACCTGGTTGTACTATTTGCAGACGGTTCCTTTTTTTTTTCAATGATTAAAATAATTTGACATAATTCTTCAAGGAGCAAAAACAGGAAAATATTTCAACTTCAAACAGCTCTACAGTAAAATCACCTTTTCATACATACGACTCCATCAATTTGATTTCTCCATCCTTTGCTTCTCTCGCCATCCTCTGACTTCCTGCGACCTCAACATCTCCATTGGCTCCCCACGCCTCAAAAGTGTGTGAGTGGGGGGAGGTAACGCACACTTAAGGATTCACTGGCTCAAAGGATTCCCCCGTTTTCGATAATTTGGAGTGATAGCCGCCATTTTCTGCCTCGTATCAGATGTTACTGTACCAGATTGAACTGTTCGTATAGTGAAGTGAGTGACGCCATCTACTTCACATAATAGAACCCTTTTGTTGGGTAGTGATCACTAAAAAAGGGTCCTATTTTCGAAATACAAGTGTGTACGCTGCCGGGTACAAACTGAGGGAACAATTCGGCGTATTACACTGCAAATTGAACCCACCAATAAAAACTTAAGTGGAAGAAATTTCGAAAAACAGAAAGAAAAGTTATTTCTTGAAATAATAAGGATTAATTGTTCAAATTTTCAGCCCTTAGCTCCGTTGGTACAACCTGTACGTGTGATACATAGATGGACAGTCAGCCAGTCAGACCCACTTGAAAACTGAAGAAACCAATGCAGGTAGTTTTGGTGGCAGTTTTTGTCGACAGTTACTTATTTACCAACCAATCTAAATGTTTATCTATATACACATATCTAGTTAAACTCAGGAAAGACAAGGGTATATATGAATAGACAGGTACATGGGCACACTTCTAAGCATGTATGAGTGTATAATACATATATGTATACACGCACACTCGCACGAACACACAATGATTTAGGGATTTTCGAAATTGCACTCAAAGAGAAACAGAAGTCTTTTTATCAGTTATTGATAATGATATTTAATCACAGTGCTTAATATTTACCAGAGTGAAGAGAGCAATTAATATCTGTCTGTTACAGGGCCAGATTAAGGAAGCATGCAACTGAAGTTAAATTAAATTTCATACACATTATCATTATTATCATTATTATTATTGTTGTTGTTATCATTATTATTATCATTGTTATTATTATTATTATTATTATTATAATAATAATAATAATAATAATAATAATATCGGACGTTTACGATCTTTTCTCATGGTAATTTTCTTCTGTGGAAGCCCCTTCCTTCCACAAATAATGGTGGACTTGAGCTTCTACCCACTCAGCTGCCCCCACCATGCACCCAGCTTTAATCCGGCTCTGATCTGTTCATATCTTTCTTTGCATGCGTGATGTATGTGCGTTTGAATGCGTACGCGCGCACATATGTGTGTGCGTGTGCATGTATACAGATGCACCTTTCTATGTGTTTGTGTCTATGTATGCAAGAATAACAAACCTTGGAGATAAGTAAACAATAATTTCCACCTTGTCTCTTGTAATGCGAAAAAAATTACCGAAGTCCCCCCTAAATACTGGACGGCGCTATCCTCTTCATCACCTCCAGCTCGGTAAATCATCTCATCTGCGTCATGAACCCTACAAGAAATTAAAGCTAGATCCACTTTTCAGATGAGTTTGAGGTTACAAAATCAAAGAGACCAAAAAAAAAAAGAAGAAAAAGAGAGATTCCTATCCTCGTAAGGAAAATTGCAAAAAAAAAAAAAAAAAATGTCGTCACAGGAGCATAAAATGGTCGCCATGGCTCGTTTCTTATGGATCTTATCTGATCGTTGTATCAGAAGATTAGCAACGAACCAGAACTGGGCACTCACGGGGTTTTATACAAGATGGGCTGAGGCTTTGGGTAAAAGAATAACTGATTCACTCCTCCCGTACTGCCAAAAACCATCGGCATTCACTGCACGCGCGCACACTCAAACACACACACATACCAATACCTTTGTTGTCGTCACACAGATTTTCGTCTCTATCTCAGGTTACGAAGAGAGTATGAAGTCATCGGCATTTTCGTATAATAATGTTATGGCCTTCTTCTTCCTACTTCTTACTTCTTGACGAGTTTTGTTGTTTTTCAAAAGCACACTTGAAGCTTACTTTTATTTTTTGATATTTCTTTAGGTGTGGCTCTATTCGAGGGGAGGTGATCTGGGTGCAGGTCCCTCTCGAGAATAGACAGAACAGCAGCAGCAGCAGTCAAAAAGACATTTGCTGTTTTTCTTGTTTTCATAACGAATCTGGCCCAGATTATTAGATCTTAGGATTCTCCAGAGAGGATGCTCAGTTTTTTTTTCAGACCAACACTCAAACTAGTATTAATTTTTTTTAATTAGTGTTTCTTTCATCTTAATTTTTAGTTGCTTTATATCACAACTACTCACGCCGTCAGTCTATGACTTTGTATGAAACATCTTGCGAAAAGATGTTTCATTCAAACAAAGGGAATAACATACGCTTACGATAACCACCAGGCATCTGGTGTGAACATGCCGATGCATATTATAATAATGATAATAATAATAATAATAATAATAATAATAATAATAATAATAATAATAATAATGATTGTTGGCTGAAGACCTGAGGAGACTTATTGTCACTCAGCCTTCAGCAATGACCACTGGGCAACCGGTGTGAAACTGTAAACCGCAGTATTACTGTGGCCTATGAGAACTAGGAGGGAAAGGCTGGAGACTTGAGGAGATTTGCTATCACTCAAACTCCAGCGGTTACCACCAGGCAACTGATGTGAGATTGCATAATAATAATAATAATAATAATAATAATAATAATAATAATAATAATAATAATGATGATGATGATGATGATGAGACAGAGATTTCTCCAATTGTAGTTGGATAAAAAAATCAGAAACTATTCTCAGGAACAGAAAGAGCAAAACATTCGGGACTTGATTATTTCAATGGATCACTCAATCTGGGACAAGAGATCAAGCATGATTATCTTACCATAATCTGAGAATCTCTATGGGCGTACGTGCGTGGCTGCGTGCGTGTGTGTATGCATCGCAATTACTCAACAACTGGTCATTGTACGAAGTTGATATTCGCTATATACGTTTGATTATATATATAAATTTGTGAATCTATTCATTGGTATAAAATATCCAAATTGGCAATAGATCTAAATTTAGATATAAGATATCTAAAATTATTCATAAGGTATCTAAATTTAGATATAAGATATCTAAAATTATTCATAAGGTATCTAAATTTAGATATAAGATATCTAAATTAGCGACGACGAAAGGAAGTAGCTAAAATAGTATGACGTAATTTCTTTCGATGCATGAAAATTTATTTTACACGACAATTATGGCAGGCTGCTCCACTAAAGTCCGACCCCTTCCAAACATGCCCCTAAAGAACGGGTACTGCCTCAGTTGTAAAAAAAGAAAGAAAAATCTGTCAGTGGGTGTCACCGTTCCAGCAGAACACAGGATAGAACTGAAAAAGATTGAGCAGCTGGTTAAATATCCAGATCTTGTCAGTGAGTTGAAAAAATGAAATGGGAATATAAAGGTTAGCTCTGTACCCATCATCATTGGAACGCATGGAACAGTCCCGAAGGACCTTGCAAAAAGAATGGCGGAAATTGAAACCTGTATCCAACCAGACATCAACAAAAATGCTGAGGAGAATTTAAAAGTATTCAGATTTGCTATCACTTGATCCCCTGAGACATGGGCATGAAAACTCAACGAATACAAAATAACATAGTCATTGAATAGAAACCGTCTTTTGACAGTATACTGTATTGAGTGAGATGGATTTAAAGAATTGGAGAAGATGGTGATCAATGAAAAAATTACTACTCTCACCTTTTGTTAGACAGTAATCGCTAAAAACGTCTGAATTTTCAAAAACAAAACAAAAACAAAACACAACAAACAAAACAAGTGTGAATGCTGCTGGACATAAACTTAGGGATCAATTTAGCATGAACTTGAGTTGCAAATTGACCTTCCGACTAAAAACCCATTTAAAGGGCAGAATCAATAAAAAAAAAAAAGAGAAATTTATTTTTTCTACAAATGACAAAGAGTAAATATTTGAATTTTCAGTCTCCCAGTTCCATAAGCACAGTCTATAGGCGTTATATGTACATATCTAGGCAGACAGGCAGGCCAACAGGAAAAACTGAAGAAACCCATGTTGATAGTTTAGATGACAGTTTTGGTTGACAGTTGTTAAAGGGAAGAAGAGGTTGATAGAAGGATAAGTTTCCGTTGTGAAAAATGACCTGAGCCCAACTAAAGAAACGAGAGACTGGTATTCACAAAACATCGTATATTAGACTCGTTCAGAAGAAAGTAATTTACTTCATAATAATCTCCACTCAAGTAACTCAAGAAGAAGAAGAAGAAGAAGAAGAAGAAGAAGGAGAAGAAGAAGAAGAAGAGGAGGAGAAGGACGAAGAAAAATGGCGACAGAAGCAACACACGATAACAACTAGAAAGCACCAACATCGTACACTTACTCATTCGAACCCGGATCCGCCCCAAAATCAAAGCACTCCTCTCTTACCCTTCGTCCCTACTTTTCACAAAACGACATTGGAATTCATTGAGAATTTTCTTTTGAAGATATTGTGTGGAAAGACATAAGCGAATATATGAATGTAGAGGGGGAAAAACGGGGAAATATCTCTCAATGAAAAAAGGAATTCCTGGACCCGAAATTTAATCCTTTCTTCTTTATCCCGAGGCCTAACCGTTCTTAAAATTTCATTGAGATTCATTGCGAACTTTTGGAGATATCGCGTGGACAGGCAGACAGACGGAAAGAGGGACAGAAAGACAGACGGATGTAAAGACAGATGGAAAGATACAGGACAATAAATAAATCTATCCATCTTCGTTGGCAGTGGTAGATGAAATTACCATAAATCCTCGTTGTAACGGCACTTGTTGTAACCGTGCTCTTTCGACGGGCACCATTTCATGACACATTCGTTCTAACAGCACGTTATCCCTGCTACACTATCGCCAGAGAGCAAATCAAAAGTAAATAATCTGCATGCAGTATTTTCTCATTAGCGTACCACATTTTTTCATTTGCATGCCGAATTTTTTAATCTACTATTTATAACAGCAAATCCGTTATAACGGCACTCTCCCCTCAAGATGTCGTTATAACGGAAGTCTACAGTAATTTAGTGCAAAGGGCAACAACAGGAGCAGTACTAAATGCGGAAATAGGCTGGTTAGAGAATCAGTAAGGGAAGTGATCCCTTGGGGATATCGTGTCAGACATTTTCGGGAGATGATAAAGTAATGATCATTTTAATCTGGCCCCGGTGTATAGTGAGAAAAGTCCCTAGCACACTTTTGTACCGGATATCAAAAGAAAAGGAACAGACAGCGCAAACGTGTACTTCATTCATAAAAATGGGAGCGAGGCTGAATGTTCCGTCTGGTTGCCAGACTAAAACGATAGACTAATAATTTAGATTACACGCGCGCACACACAGACGCACACACGTTGTTATACATTTCATGCACTAATAAATACTCAGTTACACATGTTTGCTGTACACAGTCACAAACACACGTGATTTTAAATGTAAATATTACATTACACATCCACACTGGCCGTTTCTTGATAGCCTATTTAGATTAAACGTATAGACGCCAACACGCTTATACACACACGTATATGTATGTGTGTGTGTGTATGTTTGAAGCATGTCGGTCTCTCATATCTTCTGAGCATCTTTATACGTACGTATGCACGTAGTGTTTGTATACCTATTTGATTGAAAGACACATACGAGGGTACATCGATAAGTCTGTAGCCTGACTCAGTCATCGGCTGAATTTTAATGTTAAATTTTCATTGTATAGTGTTCGACCTATCTTTTCAACGGAATTAGCGTCGGGCCAAGTGCAAAAAGATGGAGTGACAAGGGAAGAGATTATGTCGAAAAATAGATATTTCTGGCGTAAAATGAATGCTGTTTTCATGATTAGGCTACGGACTTACTGATATACCCACGGTGTCTATACCAGCACCTGCGCTTGTATTGTATACGCTACGAAGGAGTTAGAGGAAACAGGTTCTTGACCGATACATTCAGGCACATGTGACAGGCCGACGCAGAATAGGGTTTTGACTGAATGAAAACCGAGGAGGAAAGAAAGATTACTGAAAACAGGTCTGGTTAGTCACTTAATAGAAACCGTCAAGCAACCAACATCTTTTGGCGGCATGCGTTGGTGAGGAGGTGATCAATTAAGAAATGAATGAGTTACTCCTCTCGCCTTGTGTTCGGGAAGTGAGCATTAAGAAGTCGGAATTTTCAAGCGGGTGCAAATTGAGTGATCAACTAAACATGAACTTACACATTGAACTGCATCACAAAAAACAGTTATAGGGGAGGGGTGAAAGACATCCTGTAGACATCATAAGAAGTGAATATTGAAATTTTCAGCCCTCTAGCTCCGTTGAATAGATCTGTGTGCGTGATACATCCATAACCTTGTCAGATAATAGATGTCCCTCTACTTTGTTCCATCATGCTCATGTGCTTCGAGGTGGTCCTTGAGACCAGCTGCTTACCAGCAAGGTCCTAAGTACGCATGACAGACCAAAGTCAGGCTGTTGACAGGGTTGATTGAATCTGTCCGTAAAATGGCAATCATGCACTTTCGTAAGTCTCTTCGGCCAAGGGCTCGTTTAACACAAGTTATATCGTTTTGAAAAGGAGGTAAAAGATAGATATATGCAGTCTGTTTTCACAGATTTCTGTGTAATTCAATGTGATTTACATAGCCTGCCTTTGAAAGAAGAGTACAACCACAGACATCACACTTCCAGTTCTTTACATTCTCCGGCAGATCCACAGAACTCTTTTGCACAAGGTCCGTTTCAGTTCAGTGTGCTTAATTTGTCTTTCATCTGCATCCTTCCTTCACTGAGCACTTCCAGCCAATTCGATCCAGTGCCACCTCTCTCCAGTTTTCAACACTCATTCCCAGATTCTTGAAATTATTGTTAAACTCTCAGAGTATTATAGTAATTAATCAGACCAGGAATTCAATATGCCTGATTCTAAGACACAAATTAGAGAGGGGGAGAGGGTACAGAGAGAGATTCCGTGAAATCACATTGTGTCAACTCGCGTTTCAAAGTTCTCTGAATTTTTTTTAGAAACATTGAATTTCTGGTCTGAAAATATTTTTTTATATAACAAGTGATTATGAATTGTGATATATTATATAGAAACCTATTTGAGGCGATCCTCCGTCACTGCACGGTTAATATATCACTCACCCAAGACAGGGTAAATAGAATAAAGAGAATGGGACTGCTACAGGAATCGAACTTACCACAGATAGGATAGCTGCTTCAATGTAGTGATGCTCTTACCATTGAGCTAAAAAGCTACCAGGAATACAAAGGCCCAAAAACCTGTTTTCACACAAAATCTCGTTCATTTTCAGTCTATTCGCTTATTTCAAAGCGACAGTTATGTATTAAGAGATGGATATATATGATCCGACAGAATGATCGTACTATTGCACTGTCGGGTCATATATATTCACCTCTTTATACTTAATAAAAAGTATATATATTTCATTTATTTTTCGTTACGGTGAAAATTTGCTATTGAGGATGTCACTGAAACCGTTAATGTAATGATAGAACTATTAAACAATGTGAAAACATGAAAATTCAAAAAAAGGCAGTTGAAGGTCGTCCATAGTTCTGAGAGATTTGCCCGAAAATTTTATTAATCAGTACAAATAAATTTTGATTTTTAGCACTGTTACCGGAAGCGTTCTGCTAGTCCGCAGCAGATTCGGGGATCGAATCTAACTGGGAGCAAAACAATTTTTTTTTTCATTGCTTTCGAGGTCAGTGCTGGATTAACCATTACGTCAAGTAAACCTTCCCTTCTGCTCTTGTTTTTGACGATAGTTGATTAATCATTGGGCTGGGTAGGCCCACTCCTTTCTTCCTTCTGTCAAACTCTTAATGTTGAGATTTGACTTTATTTTACTTTTCGTATGTAACAATGAATGATGAAAATGACCAAAAGGAAAGGGAGTGACGTCATGCAAACTGATGACGAATTTACTCCCATTTCTGAAGTCGAACTCAGGTTGGCTCATTCTATTAGAACTACCCAGTCCCATTCACAGGAACTCTTGATAAAAGGGTTGTGATGAGACACGAGATTTTGGAATAATATTGTTTGGATAAATGAATTCTGTTTTGATAGCTTTCTACATTTTAATAAGGCTAGGGAGCCTGACTTTACTGCACACAAGTTTGTCCTTTATGCCATCAATGTACCTCTTCTTATGCATATATATCCAGCCAGCCAGCCAGCTGGATGAACATGGAAACTGGTGAAGCCTTCATGCAGTCCATGGACCTCTTCTTATGCATATATAGCCAGTCAGCCAGCTGGATGAACATGGAAACTGATGAAACTTTTATGCAGTCCATGTACTTTCATCTTATGCATATATAGTCAGCTAGCCAGCCAACCAGATGAACATGGAAACTGATGAAGCCTTTATACAGTCCATGTACACCTTCTTATGCATATATAGTCAGCCAGCCAGCCGTATGAACATGGAAACTGATGAAGCCTTTATACGGTCCATGTACCTCTTCTTGTGCATGTATAGCCAGTCAGCCAGCTGGATGAACATGGAAACTTGTGAAGCCTTTATGTTGTCCATATACACCTTCTAATGCATATAAAGTCAGCCAGCCAGCTGGATGAACATGGAAACTGATGAAGTCTTTATGCAGTCCATGTACCTCTTCTTATGCATATATAGCCCTCCAGCCAGCCGAATGAACATGATAACTGATGAGACCTTTATGCAGTCCATGTACCTCTTTTTATGCATATATAGCCAACCAGCCAGCTGGATGAACAAGGAAACTGATGAAGATTTTATGTAGTCCATGTACCTCTTTTTATGCATACATAGCCAGCCAGCCAGCCAGCTGGATGAACATGGAAACTGATGAAACCTACGTTGACAGCTTTGGTTGACGATCTCTTAAGAGAACTTTGACGATAGAAAAGGAAGAATGGCATTTGGTTGTCTAAAACGTGACGTAGCTTTATATGATGTGACGTGTATCTTGAAGAAAAATAACCAGCTGATTAGTGAAGTTATTGTGTTCCCTTTCCTTTTTGTTTCTCTCCCCCTCTGTTTATCTCTCTCATGTGAGAATGATAAATTGTCTCTCTCTCCCTCTCCGGGTTAGGTCTCTCTCTGTCCCTCTCTTTCCCCCTCTCTCTCTCTATGTCCCTGTCTCTCTCTCCCTTAAGGGCGTATGATTTGTTGTCTTTTTCTCACCCATGGGTGAGTGATATGTTGACAGGCCAGGCTCAGTCCATCAACACAACCGATCAGGTCTGCTTCAGTTTGTTCTTCAATTAATGAACTGAGAACGAACTTTTAACGACTCCTTAAG
Source organism: Thysanoteuthis rhombus (assembly GCA_963457665.1). Lineage (NCBI taxonomy): Eukaryota > Metazoa > Mollusca > Cephalopoda > Oegopsida > Thysanoteuthidae > Thysanoteuthis > Thysanoteuthis major. The sequence goes on from OY735207.1 coordinate 67,112,593, forward strand.
GTCCTTATCGAGGGCAAAAAAAGGGAGAACCTTGTCTGATAAGGTCAACCTTTTCTTTAAATCACTCGTCAGTTTCAGAGGTAAAGAGATCAGGAAATATATGGACTAAACACAGTCGAAGGATTTGAATAAAATATGTAATGTATCTGACACCAATGCTCTAATTTCTTGTCAGATATTATTCTTCAGCCCCGGCAGTATATTGGAGCTTGTTTACCTAAACACTCTCTTTGAGATAAGCAAAAGAGGATAACACCGAAATCTGGCGAACGTGACAGACAGTTAATTCAGAATCCACGTGAAATTAATTTGAGAAGCTGGAAATGAATGGCATCGGTGGGATGTTATATTCCGCAATAAGTTCAACATAATTACAAAGGTCCAAAATAGATATATCGAAAGGCAAATTTTGTTCGCCATTTTATTTGATGGCGCAAAATTCACTTTCCATTTTAGTTATAGGTAGTTTTAAGTCCCCCACTCGTTCCAGATTTCGAATCCAGGTGAAAAGCTTGAATGTTGATTCTCTAGACAAGCAAATCCTTCCCACTTGGAAGATTAGTGTAGCACTGTTCGTACGGTTAGTATGGCTGATAGATACATACATAGCCATCCATCCAGCCAGCTGAACTAACTTGAAAACTGAAAAAACCTATGTTGATATTTTTGGTGACAGTTTTGGTTGATAGTTTCTAACATGGCATTCCGCAAACTCTTTCCAGAACATGTTCCATAACATCTGGTAATTCATCTGACTCCAGAGCTCTATTTCTTGTTGATTATTATACTACAATTTCACTCGGCGGCTTGTTTTCGTATATTCGGTGATCCTTACAGGAAAAAAAAAATCAAGATCTGGTCAAATCTGACAGCAGACAGTAAATTCCAGATCCATGTGAAATTAATTTCCAAAGCTGAAAATGAAATGCATTAGCGGGACGTTATATTCCACAATTAATTCAAAATAATTTCCACAGTCCAAAATGAATATATTGAAAGGGAAAATTCATTTACTTTTTTATTAGAAAAGTTTTAAAACTGAAAGTGGATTTTGCGCCACTCAATATCAATAATTATTGAAACGATGCAGTAATCATTTATGGTAGGGAAAACCACCAGATCTGTTCACTGATCCTCTCGTGTCGATCGAGGTATTCTATCATGATTTGAGATAAATCCGTGCTGATCGAAAGGTCCCCTGCTCACTCCATAGTCAATAGAACAGAACAGAAGTGACCAAAGGAAAGTGGGGTATGATACATTTGGCATCAGTGTGGCTGCAGGAGCTGCCGAAAGGACATCAAAGGTGGCATCCAACCGCCTCTCTGGTTTGGAATTAGAATTGTCTGACTGACTCAAAAAACAGTCAAAAAAAGATTGTCAACTAAAGCTCAGAGCCCAGTCTAACCTGGGGAAAAGAAGAATAAATGGATTCATCTCTTTCTAAAGGCCTTAGAGTGAAAATAAATTGCACATCGAAAACAACACAGATTTCTTCAGTTTTCAAGTTGGACTGTCTGGCTGGCTAAGTTTCAAGCGTATGGGTTGGCTCAACGGAGGTATAGGGCTGAAAATTCAAACATTTACTCCAAATTATGTCAATATAAACATTTAATCTTCCTAGATAGGTTTTTAGTGATAGCTTCAATTTGCAATATAATCTAATGCTTAATTAGTTTGAGTGTGACAGCATCCACGCTTCATAACATTCGCAACTTATTTTTCGTGATCATTGCCCTATAAAAGGCAAGAGAAGTAAGTCATTTAATTTTCTAATTGATCACCCCTAACATGGCATGCTGTCGAAAGACATTAATCACGTGATGGTTCTTATTGAGTGACTAACCAGACATTTATTCCCTGTTTTAGATTTTTCTTCTCCCCAATTATTTTTACCAACATTTAGATGACTAGTTCTTACGGCTCTATTCAGTGCACTGTGGAACACTTCTATATTCCTTATAGTACGCGATGCCCCTGCCAAACATCGGTCAAAAGCATCTCATGTAGTTATTGGGAATTAAGGTTCAAGGCACCGTCTCGCGCGTCCTCTTTCTCTGGGTATTGTTCAAACCAACAAACGTAAACAAATTATTGTGGACACCGGAGACGAATTGACTTACAGACTAATTTGCCTCGTGACGATTTGACCAGCGACCAATTTACCGGCGACGAATTGTCCCCTCAGGGTAATTAAAAGACAAAAAAATCTGTCAATAGAGATAGCTATTCCGGCATACCACAAAGCGAAACGAACAGAGAGTGAAAAGTTAAATAAATATTAGGACTAGGGAACTTAAAGGAGAAAAAATAAAGAAGAATATGAAAATATAGGCGTCAATGATACTTTTCCGGGCTGTGAGGAAGGTTATTTCCTGAGGAAAGGATATATCCGGATGTTGATTGTCAGGTAAGAGACTAAGGTAAGTAGTTATCAATCTAGGGTCGTGAGCCAACAGGAGAAAGGTAAGGATTTTTCTAATCATTTCAAGAATAATCAGTACATTACGTTGCACAGTGTTAATTTTCTTGGTTCAATAAAAAAAAAGGTACAATTCAGTAAAGATACAATTCATCAAGTTTAACATAACATGAAATTTTATTTCTACTTAGTTACGTCACAAGACGTCACTGATGATGTAAGCATAACAGAAAACATCTACTAATTGATATTCATTATATTTTCACATATTACTTATTTCAACATATTTTCACACAGTACTTATCTCAAACTATTCATTTCTTTGAAAATCGTGGGGGACCTGGAGCCAAGGTCCAGCTACCGAAGTGAGCGCGATGGCAAAATGATCAAGAACCGCTGAAGTAAAGAGTGCCTAAGCTAAGATTCGTCCTAAGCTGGCATCGTTCATTGTGAACCATTGAAAATAGGAGATTATATTGAGAAGTGGATACTTGTTTTGTAAAATATATTTATATTTTGCATTATTCGTCTATGGACATATTTATATACTTTTGTATATTTTGAGTTATTCTAACTTTTACATAACATGCGCTCGTTAAACGCAGGTGCAGTATGCTTTATATCAACATTTTACACATAAAACGACTGATACCTCTAATTCCGCATATTTTTTTCACTCAATGTTTCGAGTATATTTATTTACTCTTATGCAGAAGTTTCAGGACTCAAAGAGAGGTTGCATCACACCGGCGCTTGGGGGGTCAAAAAAAGGCCCGAGGGAGTTGAGAGTCGAATTTTCAAGTCGATACCGAATGCCCATCAATAAAACAAGTTGACAATAAATCTATTTCAAATGATCTTAATGCAATATCGATGTTGGAAGATGTGTGGTTAGTGAAGTCTAATGTAGATAAATGTAAAGTTCTCGTCGGAAATTGAACCTAAAAAAACAAGTATGAATTTCTGGAATCAAATTTGGATAGAGGTTACACTGAAGAGGACCCCAGTATCATTTTTTTAATGCAAAATCAAATATCCAAGACCGAAATATAAACTTTTATATCCAGGAAAAAGTCCTCTTCAGCGTGACCTTCAAGAAATAACGTATCTTGAAAACCGTACAAAATGAAAACTACATATAAATATTTAGTATGGTATAATATCGAATATGGCTGTCAAGTCAGGGCATCTGAAGTGAACTATGGTAATTGGAGGACTATCTTGGGTGTGGAAGCAGAATGAAGACCTTTTACTTGGGTCATTGACGGAACGTCAAATATTAATTTTGAAGAAAGACTAAATCAACTAGGTATGACCAAGTTGTTGGAGCATAGAATGAGGAGATCTGATAGAGACGTCGAACATTTTAAATAGATTTAACAACTACGGCAAGGAAAAAAAATTGTAACCTCTCTGACCGAAGGAGAAATTTTATTAGTGGACCAGGAAAAAGATGTCAAACCTTGATTTTTCCAACGAAAGGGTGACAAATTACGACAATAAGTTGTCAGGGTACGTTCTGAACAAAAATGCTGTCAACATTTTAAAAATGGTCTTGATGAATTTCGTCGTCATTGCATAACAAATAAATCATAGGGATAACTCAGGGAACTTTCAAGTGAAATTTTCACGGGGATATGATTTAATTGGGTTTGACCTTTAGAATAAAATAGTGTGAAAAAAAAAATCATTTGAGATCTGGGCCAGGGAAACATTATATTACATGAATCAACGAATGAATAACTCAGTCGTTTATCGGCGATCTAATTTAGTATGGTGTGCCAAATGATTAATTGCTGATGAAAACAGGATGGCTAAAGAACGAGGGTGTTTGTGTTGTGTGTATAAAGGGTGTGAAAATAGCTTCGCACCGTAATAAAGAATCCCTCCCGGAGGCCCGTGCAGTACTTTGCATCTACTTAATAACAACCAGTTCGTTTGAACATGGAATACTTCTTGAATATTTTTATGAATTGTTACATATGGAATAATAAAGAATAATGCTGAGAGTAAAGGACTTGACAAGGTAATTGCATTTTTTTTCAGATTCACTGGAGATAGAGACGTAATTCTATAACAACAGTGCGAACTGTTCAGCGTTGTTCCAAAAGGTTAAGGTTTCTAAATATGAATACCAATAAAAAGAAAAAACTCGGAGGAAGTCCAAACCTGGTCTTCACGATGAAGAATTATCGACAGCAGAGTCGAACAATTCATGAACAACGGTTCCAGCATTTTTTATAGACTAGGACTTCAATAGCAACCCTATCACGTTATCTCAAGACAATAAGAAAGCTTTTAAAGTCGGGAAAATGGATCCCACATGAACAGAATAAAAATGTTCCATGACAGTGCCAGACCCCACTCACCTCTCAGCTGACGGTGTCTAAGCTCAGAGAATTAGGATATGGAGTCTGGTAGCATTCTCCATATCCACTTGACATTTCTCCTACAGATAATCATCTTTTCAAGTATTTTGGACTTCATATCCGAAATAAAAGCTTCAATAATAAGGAAGTCATACTTCTTGCTTTTACTGAATTTGTGACCACTAAACCCAGAGAATCATTAAGGGATTGTTGGAAACGGGTCGTTGCTTCAAATGGATCAAATCTTGATTGGTTATTTACCATTTTCCGCTGATTATGTCATCCCTCGTTTTTCTATTTCAAAAAGACATTCCACGTGATAACCAGTTTGCACCACAATAAAAGACGGGAAAATCATTCAAAGATAACAGGATTATTAGCGATTTCTAAGTTTTTATTAAAGTTTGATTTTAAAATCTTTCCATTACTTGATGAATTTTTCCTTCTCTGTTTCATCTCTCAAATAAATGTAAGAGCTATTCTAATCTGAACTTTGTTAGACGGAGTGTATTAATCCTTCTGTATGATGCGGTTGGACTATCCTCGTCTACGAGCTCATTTTTCCACAACGTTTCGGCCATGTCGGGTGCTGTCTGTTCAAGAGTGTGGAATCACTACTCAGACAGCATGTGCGGTTTGTCTGGACACGTCATATCCGTTTCTTTTGCATATCTGGGTTGTGTAGTTGAAGTACTTCCGAGTCTTCTCTCTTTCATTGAGTGCCAACCATTAGTCATGATCCAAACCTTCATGTTCCACAGTCTGCTTTTTCAATTCCTCGACCTGGTCCTGGCATTTTCACATTTGTTCGCTTTCTTTTGTCTTCACCCTGTGGTCCGCTGACGCAACCACATCTACGATCTCGTAAGTTCCCTTTTTTGGTTTACATCAATCGAATCCTGTCGAAGCTGCGATTGGCGCAGTTGACAACGGAATCGGCGACCCGAATTCAAACTCCTGCCGGGCTGTTTATGTTCTCTTCGCACTAATGCCCACGGGAAAGGTATGTCTCCTCCGTATCTTCCTCTAGCTATGGGTGAAATAGTGAGTCAAATTGGGCTCTTTAGCCTTGGGAAGCGAACCAGTCTAGGATAGGGGCGACTCCGATTCCAATTTCATTCATTACGACAACTTCAAGCTGGTATTGATACCGTTTGTTCACATGGTCTAACCAGAATTGTTTGCACAATTTCCAGTATATGACTGTTCCTACTCCTGTTCTTATGTTCATTTTGGTCCAGCTTGTTGCATACACCTAATGATATGGTTTACCGTCTCATCTTTTTCTCCACAGAGGCAGCATTTGGGTTTCGTCAATTATCGTTGTTTCTGGGTTTCGTCAATTATTATTATTATTATTATTATTATTATTATTATTATTATTATTATTATTATTATTATTAACAATTAATCATGTTGTTTGTTGCTTTGTTTACAGTAGCCTTTTCCCTGCAACCTTCAGACCCTGGGGTCGGCGTACATCCCGATATCTTATCTTCACTTCTGTTGTCAATCCTCCAGCTTCTCACCGTCCACCGCCAACGCCTCCACTCTACTTTCTCAACGGTTAGGAAACGTGCCTCTCCTTGCGTCTACCATTCTCCGAATCATCATTCACCTTTCACGAAATTCTTATCTTCGTCTTCGAGACTATTTTCTCCGGGGTTTGGTGGAGAACAGGTACTGGAGGTTGGATGGAGGTGTTGATGATTGGTTGGGACGTACAAACGAAGAAACAAAAGGATAACACACAGCAAATGGATGGCAGCAGATAAGGAAGGAAATTGGCTTTTCAATAGTCATGTCGTCTGCTTCTGATATGTTTTTTTTCTTTCGCTTCTTTCTTTCACTTCTCTTTCTTTCTTTCTTTCTTTTTTTTTCTTTCTTTCTTTCTTATTTATGTTCCTCTTTATCTATTGCATTCTTTCTTTAATTTTTTTTCTTCCTTTAGTTTCTCATTACTTGTTTGTTTCTTCCCGTTTTCGCCTCTCTTTCTTACTGTGTTCCCTTTTTATACATCACCTTCTTCCTTTCTTTCTGTCTTCCATTTCTCTTCATTAGTAGAATTCTTTCTTCCTTTTGCTTCTCTTTGTTTGCTTCTTACTTTCTTCACTCCTCTCTCTCTCTCTCATAATGTCTCTCTCTATGTATCATTTTCTTTCTTTCTTTCTTTCTTTCAGTCTTTCTTTCTTTCTTTCTGTCTGTCTGTCTATCTGTCTGTCTGTCTGTCTTTTGTTTCTCTTTATCCATTGCATTCTTTCTTTCATTCTTTCTTTTCTCTATTTATAACATTCTTTTTTTCTTTCCTTTCTCTTCTCTATTTATAACATTCTTTCTTTCTTTATTTTCTATATCCACCACAGTCTTTTTTCCTTTTCTTTTTCTTCTTCCTTTCTACCTTTTTTCACTTTTTTCTTCTTCCTTATGCTACTCCTCATCCTCTTTTTTAGCTTCTTCGTTTCTCTCTTTCCTTTTTCATTCTTTTTTCTTCTATTTCTCTTTATCTCTCTCTTTTACTTCTGATCATCTACTTCTTTTCATCTCCCCCTCTGTCTTTCTCACTTTTTCTTTCCTTCCTTTCTTTCTCTCTTTCTTTCAACCATGCTCCTATCTCTTCATCCTATCACACTCGCATCTTCGATACTATCAACTGCAAAACAATTTACATAACAATACCACCGACAGTGAGAATCCATCTACAAAATTAATACCTATACGCGTTTCCCCCAACAAGCAACACCTATCCCCATTTAAACGAGGACTACCATCAGCAGAGCTTTTATTACAACAACCATCACCCTGCTAATCCTTTTCTTGTTTTCTTCTCATTATCTTTTGCCTCTGTTAAAGATCGGATGGATAGTTATGTCTATCTGCACAATATCTAGAAAGTTTTCAATAAATTTCAGTAACATTCTGTTGAACAGTACACCATGAGTGGGGTGGGATTGGTTGAATCAGATCCAGGAATAATTTTCGATTGGGGGTATTTTTTCCATACATTCATGTATTCACTCATGATTGTACCACAATATATCCAAAAGTTCTATTTGAATTTCAATGGCATTTCGTGGAGAGTTGGGCTTGGGGATTAGACTGAATTGATCCAATCAAGACAATGGACCGAAAATAGGAAAATTAGAACGTGTAGTTACCTCCCCTTCATCGTAGCAAGTTTTACTCAGTTTCTAGTTAATGTACTGCGTTTGCATATGAATGCACTCTTGGTGGGCGTCTTGGTCATTACTGTTATTCCCGCCACAACAAAATACAACTATCGTCGTTGTAATGATTTTGTTCAGCACAAACACACACACACGCACACACACACACACACACACACACACACACATATATATATATATATATATATATATACATATATATATATATATATATATATATATATATATATATATCTTCCTTTGATGATTACCTGTCAGCAACAACAGACGCAAACGTGTCAAAATTTGAATACGGATGCCCATAATGACCGTAATCATACAGCGTATCTTCCTTATCTCGCTGAGTGGCGTTAGAAAAACAAATGTCGGGAGTAGGGGTGGTGGGTGATGGGAGAAAAAAAGGAGACGAGGAAAGAAGATCGGTCGGTGTTGATGAGGTTAGTGCTTAGTAGTAGGGTGGAAGTGTTTGCTAACTCAATCAGATCTCAAGGGAATCTACCATCTTATAATAAAGGGCTCATCTGAATATATATATATATATATATATATATATATATATATATGTGTGTGTGTGTGTGTGTGTGTGTGTGTGTGTGTGTATATATATATATATATATATATATACCTTTTCCAGCGACAACTTTTTGAAGTCTAAATAGAAACGTAAACTCAAAGGCAGTAATGTTGAATCCATACAATTTATTTCGGGTGCTCCATATCAACATAACATGTAGATAGAGCATTATAATGATACTACAAAAAAAAGTAAAGAGGCCTTAACACAGTGTTTCGCGAGAAACGCTCGTCAGAAGCGTCAGAGCATCTCTTGCGAAACGCAGAGTTAAGGTCCCTCAAGTTTTTCCTGATATATATATATATATATATATATATATATATATATATATAAGAAATCAGGAACGAAAAGAGATATAGATATAACTATATAAGTAAAACATAAATAATAAATGTGTGGAAGACAACGCCAAAATATGGAATTGTCATTCAACTCATCTTGTTTATTTCGTCTTATTGTATGGAGAGAAGTTCCCTTCCAAGCGCGAGGATGACAGGTGTCACGATCATTCCGATATCTCTTATATTCCTTATTATTCATGTATTTAATATATCTGGAGGGTTTTCTGACTAGTAATCACTTTTGCTGAGATTTCCTGCTTTATTTGACCCCGTTATCTTTCACGCCGTCATTGATATTACCATTCCGGTTATCTCAAGCACAGAACGTCAATATTATCGCTAACAAGAAAAAGTTTAAAAGGGAAAGAGAAGAAAAAGAAGATACGAAATAATACATAACCAGAGAAATAAAAAAAAAATAGTAATAACAGTGGGAGGAGGAATAATAATAATAATAATAATAATAATAATAATAATAATAATAATAATAATAATAAAGAAATCTCTGGGATATAAACAGTTTTCCTCTATTTCTTTAGTGCTCTGCAATGAAAACAAACACTACGATTTTGCGGCGTCTCAGTTCACATAAAACTGACAAATCCCGGTTTTAAGCGTGCACAAGGCTCGCCAGAAATAAGAAAAAAATAAAAAAGGTAGTCACTAGTGTCACGTGACATGTGTGCTTTGCAGTGTTGCCAGATGTCTTTTGCCGCGCAAGACCAAATACGTCTGGTCTTGGGGCCAAGTTGAGTACCTAGCTTAAGAGAAGAAAGAAATAATAAAATAACTTGAAATCCATCACCAGACTAAATTTGTCAGATTTTGGTAACAAATTGTGTAGCTACAGTACTAAAATAATCAAATAAGTCAGACTCCATGATCAGACTAAGTGTGGAGGGAAAATGGATTAAAATACATTTTCTAATCTGTTATTCATGTATATTATATTGTATCATATCATTACCTTTACTAAATTTTCCTTCGGTACCAAATCGTAATCGAAGCCAAGCCATCATATTCCTAGATTTGGATGCTAAAATCGAGAATGGAATGTTTGTCAATAAATTGTTTGACAATCGAGATTAATGTCCATTCCATATTGTACGCCTGTCATTTGGAACAAGTAGTATTCCATCTTATGTATTTTACGGAACGATATTATCAGAACATTTAAGGATAGCACGAGCTACACTTGGATTTATTGATTTTATACCGAAAATTGTTTCTTCAATTGTAAGAATGGTCAATCAGGGCGGCGAAATCGGTAAGATCTTTTTAGACAATTTAAAAAAGCCATGACTAGACATCCTGATCCCTTTAAAACTTATCAACTTGACCATGATGAAATAATAATGAAAATTAAGAATGCATTAACGGGAATGTAAAAATAGAATAAACTAGTAATATATATAAAATCAGATATTAATATTAGGGTAATAAGGTCACCGAACGAGATGAGTTGAGTCCTAGTCGGTGTGAAAGATCATTGAACCTGGGAAAGGGAGAACATTTGGCTTTGATTCATTCATCTGACTAATAGGGAGATTGAACACGGAATGCCAAGTAACAAATGACCAAGTATAAAAAGGGAATAGCCCATTGAGGTGACACTACTGGCTAGAATGTTGTTTGGTTCGATCTCGACTATATATAATTTATTTGATCATCTCAAAAATAAAATATTGATGGAAGCAAGAAGGTGTACGAAATATTGTCATATTCTTCGGTTGGGTATGTTTGTAGAAAAACCAACTTGAAGTTTTTCTGTGTAACTAGTATTCTTAAAGATGCAATGTTGGCTTGCGTGCAGTCCGTGATTAAAACCAATTCAATAGATTTCAATATCCACGTAGGTGAACACTCGACAGCAGTGACACAAAGACGAGTCATGTCTGTTGTTATACTTATTATGTTTTTTTTTGGGGGGGGTAATGTACATAAGTAATGATGTGTAGTATAAAACAAGCCGCTTATTGTAATCATTGATAAAGTTATACACCGGTCCCAAACACTTTTTTCCAACTTGATCTCAGAAAGCAACTTTATGATATTCCTCTAATATTATCAACCGGTCATTGTTGTTCAATACAACCTATCCGGAAGTGATCACAATGAACGACTTCATCAATATATCCTTCAACAAGCAACCAGGGTTTTTGTAAAATCTGAGAGATCAAGACGGTAGAAATATAAACCAATGAAGATATGAACATACACCGATTTGTAAAATGATAAAATCCGTGATAAACAAACGGAGACAAGTATGTGGAAGGATAAAAGATACGCATTTCGATTATCGTACGAGTTACTATTGGCTTAACGGTAACGGTGCAACAATGGAATCGGCGACCAGAGTTCAAACTCCGGTCGGTGCACTAAAGGCACTCCCCCCACCAAAAAAAAAAACAAAAAACAGTTGGGCTCTCTCGCCGTAAGGAAAGCAATTTGCAAGATTTGACTTTCTCCTGAACTGGATGAGACAAGGAGAAAGACAACTCTGAGTTCGCTCGAGGGAATGAAACCCCACTTAAAGCGGCCAAGCTCCTGATCTCTACATCAGCGATATGGGGATCCTAGGATGTCCCCACCCCACGCTAATTCCATTCAGAAAGCCAACGAATCTATCAGAAAATCCAAGCCCGGCTCTTCCGTTTTTTTAGACTTCCACTTGAGGTGTCGTGGGAAAGTTAAGATGGCGGTCGGGTTATTTCGTCCATCCGTTTTTTTATTCTTCATTATTTTACTTGAGGAATCTATAAGAATCCAATTCCGGTTTGCTAGGCCAGTCGAAGCTTCACCAGGGCCCCGTACACAGTACATTTTTGGAACACTTTTCCTACTTTGTCTGCCTGCATCTGCACGAGGGGCTGGACTTTCCCGTCTTATATTTACAAACCTCCAAAACATACGTCTCGTGACACTTGTGACTACTTTTCCAGAGTCGTCAGTGCCTTAGACTGATCGCCAATCAAAGCTGATGAGGCCAGCCCACCCTACCGACTAATCCTAGCTTTAGATATTTACCCGTAGTGAATAGATTTGCAGATACGAAAATATAAGTGAAATGGCTGATCACCGTTGCGACCTTTCCTCTTAGGACCAGCACCGGACCAGCGCGAATTCTGGTTATTATCTTTACCGAGTCTTTTCGCAAGATTAAGTAAGTCAACCTTGACGTGTCGCGGACTTAGTAACCCGAGCCTGATGTCGTTGTTCAGGACGACTTGGGAAGAAATCCCCGTATTGGAGAGTTGGTCCCGGACATGGGAAAGTCGCGTGGAACGGATTTCTCGTTCGTTTATTGGTACTCATGTTTCTTTTTTAAGAGAATGGGGCGTAGGCCTGGCAGTGCTGGATTCTCCCCTCTCAGAGCTGTGTGTCACCCTTTCCAGTCCGAAAGGGAAAGCAGAATGGAGGAGTGGGGGTGCTGGACGTCGAACCGAAGATATTTGGGGCCATTATCGTCTCTCCCGAGAGAGAAAACTGTGGAAATTATCACTGCCAACGCAAAGTAATTTACAAACTGTATCAGTCAATCACATACACATGCGCGCGCGCACGCACACACACACACACATACACACACACACACACACGCGCGCGCATACACACAAACATTGACGTGTTCGAGTGTATTGGAACAACTAGTAAGAAGAAAATGTGATCGATGATGCAAAAGGTTAGTCGATTAGGAATAAGACAGTAAGAGAAGAATATACATCAGATGGAGAGATGAAAAATAGAAAGGCTTGCCAGTAAAACATGGCAGAAATTAGCACTATCACGGTCGGCATGGGAGAGGCTTTGAAAGGCCTTTGTCCACAGTGGACATAAAATGGCTGCCATTTTATGTCCGCTGTAGATTGACGGCTCGAGCGACGCTACTTTTCAACCCAGCCATCTCTGCCGATAAGCTATCCCAGCCTGAAATTCAAGCGAGGTAATTCCATTATTCGACTCGATTTCCGATCTTATTTTTTCGCTTTCGAAAGGTATTAGTTTAAACTGGCCTCTTCCTAATTTTCATTAGATTTCTTAGGCAAAAAAAACCCACACAGATTTAAAAGTACTGAATGGAATTATGCCGGTTGGGCTCCTTTTCTCATTACAGTTAATATAGAAAGTAAAAAAGAAAAAGCATTATAATAATTTACCAGTTACGAATTGCAATCTTCTGTGTTGAAACGCAAGTTTAATGTCAATAGTTAGAAAGCATATTCAAGTTTGGAATCCTACTACAGGATTTGATATAGTTAAAACAGTCATTAGTCAAGATTTTGCAACGATAATGTTGTTGCGTACATCTGTTTCCTGATATTTATATAAACAATTTATAAGAAAATATGTACGTAACACTTGGAAAGTACGCACATTTTGTTGATGACTTGCATCTCCCAAATATTCCAAGTTTATCGAATGTGGTTCTTACATCGAGCAAGTTAGGCCACCCCCTGTGATAGACAGTGTAGTATCATCTCTTAATTTCTTTAGTAAATATTCTAATCTCCGTGTTTGTCTAAAAAGACAAAGTGATAGGAGGAATGTCACGCAACTCGGCACTGGCCACCGGGAACTGCTTTTAAATCTTTCGCCCTGTCTCCATAATAAGTGACTAACTCTCATTTCGACTCCAATTTCACAAATCTGACCTTTGGGACAAACGACGCTCGTGGATTCCTTTGCGAGAATTTTATTCCAATTCGTCAGTCGGGATAAATCGTAGCCCACTCCTCTTTGAAAAATCACCGTGTGTGTGTGTATGTGTGTATGTGTGTGTGTTCGGGGGGGGGGGGGATCTCACTGGAAGTCGGTGAACGGGAAGCTGGACGAAATACGGTTGCGACAATTCTGTCTTTTGGTTTTATTTTCAGGTCGACTTGGCGTCACTTCGTATAATAAATGCGTTCCTTGCAATACGACATTCTGATCCGGTCACGTCTTGCTGGTACGTTTGGGTGTCAGGACAATTGCCCCCAAAGGACAATTTCACTCTGAGGGCTACCCCCCCCCCAGACAATTACCCCTAGTCACTTTCCTCGAGGACATTTGCCCCGTGAAACAATTCTCCCCAAAAAGGTTTGAAATGGGTCAGAGTTAGGGTTTCTGTAGAAATCCGTACAGGATTTTGTATGTACTTATGCAAAGCAGTGCAATAACTTTCCATTTATTTTAACCTTTGCAATTAAACCTTGGTAGCAGGGTAAATGTCCTAAAAGGAAAATGTCTCTGTGGGTAATCGTCTTCAGGGAAATTGTCCTCAGAGGGAAATTGTCATTCGGGAACAATTGCGCTGGAGTGGTCCGTAAGAGACTCAAGATTTGAGAAAGGCATGCAGACAGGTGCGTAAATTGAAATTTAAGGGCTTACGAGGTCTTGGTTCCTTTGGGGCCCTTGCACAACATTTACTGAGATTTTTTATTGTTTAATGTTTGAAGAAATGCAATAGGGGCGCTCCAATGGAGACCCACTCCATCGGAGACTGGGAGACTAATTTGAACTGCAGTTCAGCTACCCCACCTTTCTGGAGAAAATACTGGGATATGTTTGACAGGAATCGTTGCTATTGGTAGTAGGAGATTGGTAACCTTCGAAATTTGTAGTAAGAGTGAGAGAGGAGGAAGAGGGGGTGGCGTAAGATGTGAAAGCTCATAAATCGTTTAGGGGCAGATAGCATTGATGGTCAGTGGAGTAAATAATGGGCTGGTCATATTGCAAGAATGACAGACAACCGATGGACATAACGACTTACAATGTGGATCCCCAGAGATCACATGCGCTATCAAAGCCAGCAGAATATAAGATGGCGAAACGAACTAGACAACTTCAGAAAATATCGCCTCCGCGACGCCCATGATTGAGAGGTCTGACTAATCCTGAGGACAATCCATGTTCAACGACGAACGATAAAAGACTGACGATGATGACGAACCAGAGGGTATCTTTTCCTTTTTTTTATCCAAAAATGATAATTGAACTTACCTCATACCAAAACAGCTGTTTGAAAAACAATCGAATCGGCCCTTCTAAGAAGAGGAAAATTCACTTACCTACAAAAAAATTAGGAAAAGAAATCATTAGAAAATTGCATTATTCAATGGATCTGAAAACTATTAGAAAAATGCATTGCAATTGTATGTTGAAACTATAACCTATTCTGTTGGTGGCCCATACATTATTTCCACACCGCTAAAAATCCCATTTTCTCCGTTCTCAGTCAACAGCATCTAAATCGAATCTTGAAAATTGCAAGGAAGAACTAACTTGTAAAATCCGATACTTAATTATAAAAATTTAGTGAGTGTCGCAAAATGACTGGAGTAAGGGAGGGAAGGAGTAACAGTAGTGTCAGTGACTGATATGCTTAGCTGAGAATATAGCTAAGCGTATCAGCCAATTAGCTGACTGTGAACGGACGCAACTGATCAGTTCATTTTAGGGAATTATTTCTCTTTTTTTATGTTGCTTTTTTTTTTAAGATAGAAAAAACCCTGTATAACGAGGTCTCCGATAAAAGGTTTTATTACAGTAAATTTAGGTATATATTGCGTGTTTTTTTTAACTGCAAACTTAGTCTGATGATGGATTTTTGAGTAATTTATCTTTAACATATCAAGTATTTTAACTTTTGCAAATTGGGCTTCGGCAGGAATCGAACCTGCAACCAATAATGTTGCTACTTCAACCATTGAGCTGAAAACGGAGAGGCAAAGTCCCAGATAACTGCTTTATCCCCACTCCTCTTACATTGTTCATCCATTGTCTATATCTGCATAAGTGTC
The DNA here is from genome assembly GCA_963457665.1 of Thysanoteuthis rhombus. Classification (NCBI taxonomy): domain Eukaryota; kingdom Metazoa; phylum Mollusca; class Cephalopoda; order Oegopsida; family Thysanoteuthidae; genus Thysanoteuthis; species Thysanoteuthis major. The sequence goes on from OY735207.1 coordinate 67,128,266, forward strand.
AGGCTGTTTAGCTCAATGGTTTAAAGCGACGCTACATTGAAGCTGCTACCTTATCGGTTGCAGGTTTGATTCCTGTTGCATCCCAATTTTTCTTTCATTGTTTAATTTTATTTACGCTGTCTTGGCCGATTGACCTTTTCTCCGTGTAACAACGATCATTTCAAATAGAGTTTCAAATAATATAAGACATTCATGGATATTCTGTCGGATCATATATACATTTCTTCATAATTAATACATATATATATATCTATGTATATATATATATATATAAATGAGTAAATTGAATCATTCACCCCTTTATGTTTCATTAGCCTTTCTTCACCTTAAGTTTTTCTTCACCTCAAGTTTCATTCGCCCCTAATTTCATCCGTCTCCAAAACAATTCCATTCACCCTTGGGTGAATGATTCACTAGTCTAAGAAGCATTGCATTACATCACATCAGAATGCCCACGGAGCAGTTTGCAAATGATCATCAATAAAGAGTGAAAACTCTATTGCCTCGTACTAATCCCGTACTAATCTAGGCGGATCAAGCATCTGTCAGGAGATAATCCATCTGAAATAACGCCGAAGTCCTTCCACTGACACTGTCATTAGCCACGAGCAGAAAAAAAAAAAAAGAAATAGGAGAATGATTTTTTCTTCAAAGTAAGTTTCTGGTAATTTAGAAGGGAAAATTTACATAATGGATAAATAGGGGAAAAAAAACAAGCTTGGCTGCTGCATGGTCGAAGTCCACTTCAACTTCTATTCCGACTGAAGATAATTCCTACAACTTTTCTATCATAAATATAACAAATAAAAAATTATATATATATATATATATATATATATATATATATATATATATATATATATATATATATATATATATAATGGAGTAAGGATTCGCTACACAAACACGCTTATGTTTCCGCCCTTTTGGCGTTTCTTCAGGCAAATGATTCGACTTATTTAGGATATTGTATTGTATTATATTATATTATATCATATTGAATCTCTGATTTGTATTGTGATATATATATAATTATTCACCTGAATAAAATAAGCCCTTGCGGGTCTATCATTCGTTAACATCTAAGATGTGTCTATTTAGCCCAGTCAGTAAGACAGCCTTCTTGCAATCAATTGGTTATGAATTCAAATCACAGTAGGGTCAATACGAATAGAAAAAAAAAATCAAAAATAGATTTTGCCTTTTCAAATTTCGCTATTCAATCAGTAGTTATACATATGTCTATTTTTCCTCAGTAAGCTTCGCTCTTACTTTTTCATTCATGGTTCATGGGTATGAAGTATTCATCTGAACTCCCGACTTGCCACCTGACTGTTTACTTCAGTAAGACCAGTATCAAGTCAAGTTGGTCTTCTAGTGGACACAGGTTCGATTCCTGTAGCAGCATATTTCTTTAATTGATTATATTATCTAAGTCTAGAATAACTGGCATATTCATCGTCCAAAAATGGGATGTCGGTTCAAAAAGGGTTTTTCAAAAATAACGCTTTTGTAATTATTCAGTTGGAAGAGAATATCTTCAAAAAAATGTTTTTTGAAAAGTGTTCTTTAATCTGACTTAGTTTCAAGCGATGGACACGTCATTAATCTCAATCTTTTGTCGCTGTCAGCCTGGATCAAATCCGACAAATTTAGCAAATCTGACAAATCTCTTTGAAAAGCATTCGGCTATTAACTTTTTGGTTCAGCAATTTTTTACGATTTTTGGCGATTTTGATTTTGTTACAGAAGTATTTTTTTTCATGAATTCTCATTTTGGTGAGTATTTCAGTTTTGCCATGTTTTATAAACAATCATTATTTTTAATTCCTTTTTTTTAAAAATTCACCTCGAGTTACGTTTAATCGCAACTTTAGACCGTCATCGTTGAATGGTGATAAACAAGAATTTTGAAAATAATAAGTTAGTACAAATATGATCTTTTCTAAATTGATACTAAATACGTCATCTAATAAAAATGGATAAGAAAATGATTACTTTGATGAACGATACTCGCATTTGGCCATTTTGGGCAATCTGTTCATGTATTTTGGGCCAGAAAAGTCTCCAACTTTCTGGCAACTCTAGGCTGGAGCGGTGTGTGCGTCCCGCTGCGCTCCACGCGCTATTCAACGCGTTGCTGGCTTCAAGGGGATCCCACTCCCTGGTTTAAACCAGTTATCCGCTTCCTTGACTAGTTCCCAACCATGACAAAAAAGTCCAGGCAGTCCCATCATTTTTCAATAGATGGTGGTTGAAAAGATGAATACCAAGGGTCGCTGATGCCATTCTCCTCACTATTAACCGTTCGGCCACTTGCATCTATGAATAGTCGTATGTTAAGAGCAAAAGGAAAATCTCATCTGGCTTCCGCATAACTTCTACAGCGTCATGACCAGTGTGGCAAATTTTGCAGTTTTTGCGCGAAATTCAGCGCGTATCGTGATTTGGCCATGTGGAGAATTGCCAAATTGGCATTTTCTTAGTGTTTTTGACCACATTAGGTAACTTTTTGCGTGTTTTGCCCTTTCAGGCAATTTTTTTTTAGATTTGGCGCTTTTTGGTAGTTAAATAAGCGCGTAAATATATTTCGAGTTGGCAACACTTCTGGATATGACTAGTACGAGCACTGAACAACAACTTTGCCCTAATCAGAACCCTTTCTGATCAGCTGGTCTAATAGGATGACCTTTACACCATTCAGCTCCTGACCATTCTCATAGCTGTGTCAACAAACCTTCTGTTCAATCTTGGATCGCTTACACCGTCCACTTGGCAACAGATTCGCTCAACTAATTGTTCTGACAATTACCGATGCCTCTCTTCACACATGGAAATCATCAGTGGAAAAAGACAAGTCGAATCAAATAGAACATGTTAAGCTTTGTGTGTTTTGCTCCTCCACTCACAACGGCTGCCCTCCACCGCCAGTTAACAACGCTGCCCTCTACCGCCAACGAGAGTGATTATGGCGGTCCTACTGACGTCCATAAAAATGCTTCGTGTGGGGTAGATAGGGCTGAGAGGAAAGAAGGTTGGGTTCACAAAAACGTTAATTCCCCGAGTACAAAGATATTAAAGTATATTTATCTGGTTTTGTTCTGGTTTTAATTAACCAGGTCATCCGGCACTGCCCGGGTTATGATTTTCAAACATTTTTTTTGTCTGTTCTGTTCTAGTAAAGGAAAGGCTACAGCTCTAGCCATCTGTTGAAGGGAGTAAGTCTTTAAGAATTTTGACAAATTCTACTGGGACAGTCAAATGAACAAAACAAATATTTGATCGATTACAGATTTCCGGAACTATTTTGGGTATGGTTTAGCGATAGAGTAGAAATGACAAACCCGAAAAACCGGCAGTTTTGTCCAAAGCAATTGAAAAAGAACTAACTCGAAGATATAATCTCTTCAATAGCACCCCCTCCCCCCCATATATATATATATATATATATATATATATATATATGAGAACACGATATATCTGGCAATACGTATCAGGTTGACGATTAGGCAAAATACGTGTATTTAAACCAAAATCATCCTACTAAACCTGAAAATCTTTTAAAGCCTTCGTTTATGCCCCCTCCTAATTTTGATTTTTCGAATATGCGGATCCATTTTTCGCTACACAGTTTCCTCGTAATTTTAGATACTTGGCATTTTCCGCTCACACGTTATGATATTGCAAGACGTTGTTAAATAAACGAACATTCCAATATTGTTACATTTGAAACATCTACTTGTTAGTATAGTAAATATAATTTGAATGCAACTATTTTCTGTAATGTTAACTATGTATACATATATATTCATGTAAATTTATACACAAATATTCGGATAGATCTATCTCTTCATCTATTGAGTTGCCCAGCGTTCCCCGTTCATCGCCAAACGTTTCAACATGATTTCCTTTCTTTGTCAATGCACTTGATTCAACGCTTTCCAATAGGACGTATAGATCGAACATTGTGCATTGATAATTTTGGATCCAAATTCAGCTAATAACCGTATCAGACTAGTTACGACCTTATTGATCTACACCCATGTGTAAATACACACACATAAATACACATATGTTCGAATATACGTGTATGAGTGCGTGTGTGAGCGCATGTTCGCACGAATGTGTGTGTGCGCATATCGGTATTCAAACTGATATATTGAGTTTTTACCATCGAATATATATATATATATATATATATATATATATATATATATATATATATATATATACACACACACACACACACACTCACACACACACACACATATACACGCACACACACATACACACACAGGAACGCATTGATATATTTACGTATATGTGTATAGGTATATCTGGAATATTTTTTTTCCAATATGTGTGTGATTTTTGACGATAAACGTAAACATTCAAAATACTATACGCATGCATATGTGTACGATAAGTACATACATGAGCACACATACACAAATATATATATATATATATATATATATATATATATATATATATATATATATATATATATATATATATATATATAGCACAATGTAAGCATGTATGCTTAGATATATTTATTTGCGTGTTTGTACGATGACAAGAACAATATTCCAAGACCTACGCGGCACACCCACCTGTCCCTATGTACTGCACACCCTTATACCCACCCTAATTTCCTACTTGTCGTCTCTGTGCACATCAGCCCTGCCCATCTTAGTATTTACATTCACCAAAGTAATGACCCATAGCTTTCCTTAATGGAAGCGAGTGTAAAAAAAATGTGGTCCCTTTCCGAAGATATAATGAGACGCCATCACATCTGCAACACCTGTTCAACAATTTTTAATATGGGCCGAGACCCCCAACCCCCCAAGCCTCTTCCCATACCCATATGTGCTGACCCCCTCCCTAGCCCCCCCCCTCTCAGAGATCTCTTCCATCCATCCCAAGACGTCTTTCTCTCTTCATTTTCTCACTGACAGGAAAATATTCTCGTTTACTCTATGATTCTCGTTTTGTTTCTTTTTCCTTTCTTTCTCTTGTTCTTCCTTTCTTTTTCTATTTCTTTTTTCATTTCTTTGCCTCTTTATTTCTTCATTTCTCTCTGTCTCCTTTTTATCCTTCTTTTCTTTCTTTCTGTCTTCCTCTCATTTTGCCCGGCTTTCTTTCTTTCATTCATTCATTCATTCAGCCTGCCATGATTCACTCATGTTTTCAATCATTATTCTCTCCTTCTTTCCTTCCTTTCTTTCTTCTTACCTCTAGCCGTTCTTTCTTTCTCTTTTCTCTTTTTCATTCTTTCCTTCATTTTTCTTTTCTGTCTTTGTTTCTCTCCTTCCACCATTCTTTCTTCCTTACCTCCGTTCTTCCCTCCTTCCTTCCTTCCTTCCACCATTCCTCCTATCTTTCTTTTTATACGATCTTCTTTCATTCCTTCCGTCTTTCCTTCCTTCCTCTCATCCTTTGATCCTTCCTCTCTTCTTCCTTTCCCTTCTTCCTTTCTCCTTTCCTTCCTTTCTTTCTTTCCATTTTTGTAAAAAAAAAATCGTTTAAGGTGACTGCTTTATCTTGATCTCAATTGTCCTTCCATCTCCACAATTATCTCCCCTTTCTCCCTTCTTTTTTCTCTTATATTTTCCCTTCAAGTTTTCTGTCGTCACTTTTTGCTTTTGCTTCTCATCTTTCGCTTTTATTACTCTAATTTTCATTTCACTTTGAACGTACGTTTCACTCCAGTCTTTTTTTTTATACCCTCTCCCCAATATTCAGTTGTAATAATCTTTCTCTTCCTCCTTCCAAGTTTCTCTTCATTCTTCCTCTTCTATTCATAGTTCGTCAAAAGGTTGTAACAGAAATGTCGCTTGAGGAAGAGGAATTTCAGGCCAGACCTGCATAATATTCATTTCTATTCGGAGCCTCGTTTCAGTTTAGAGAAACAATGTAATTTCTCAGTACAGAAGCATTTAAATTCCTCCATTGTTCCATTATCTCTCTGTTTATAACCACTAAAGAAGTACATATCTTGAGTCCACCATGTATTAGAAAACTACGTTTCATATAAATGTAGAATGATAAAAACTACATGATATGTCACTGAGAACATAATGACAGTGCAAAACTGTTTTTCCTTTGTCCCTTATACACGCTGCACAAACACCCTCATCCTTCAACCATCCTGTTTTCATCTGCTGTAAACCCTTTCACTGCATTCTATATTCACTCGCCGGTAAACGATAGATTCCATATATTCCATTTATGGTAATATTGTATCAACTTTCAGCTCTCCACCTAAAACTCTCGACCCCATTTAGCCCCCGGCCCCGGTGCAATAAAGAGGGGGTATACGCCATAAAATACGGAAAGTTTTCACATTTTACATGAATACTGTCGTACGGGTGGTTGCTTGAATATTAGTATCAAACATCCTAGCATTTACCTGAGGCTCAAACACTTTTCACAGCACTTATGGGCAACCATAGGCCCGCCAGTCAGAGGTCTCCCACGACAACATTTTTTATCACCTGCAGCTAATTCATATAGAGTATAAAGTAATTTTTCTAAGAAAGTCAGGAATCTAACAGAAAACTTGAATGGCAATGGGTAGGCCATGTTTCAAGAATGACAAACAACCGATGGACATCACAACTCACAGCATGGATCCTCAGGGATCACATAGGAAACCAAGGCCGACAGAATACAAGATGGAGAGGTGAATTAGACGAATTTAGAAAATACTGGCTCTGCGACGCCCATGATAGAGAAGTGTGGCGAATCCTGGCGAAGATATGATGAAGACTGATGTTAAAAGACTAATGATGATGATGTTGTAAAATTACGATCGTTTTGGCTTGACGAATCAATTGTATAATAACTGAAAATTATGTTTGTCTAGAACAGAAAATCATGTACGCTTTCTGTTCTTACGTGGCTGGTTGGATCAAAAATGTTACCTATGCCTAGTTTACAGGTATCAAAGGGGGAAAACACGCAACAATCTCAACCAATAGGTAGACCTTTCATCAAGAATAATCAGTGATTGATCTTCAGCTTCATTTCTGAGTGAGTTTGTGGGCGGAAAGATCGGTCAGAGATATAAAAATGAAAATACAGGAATAAATCGTTCCTCTCATCGATACGTACAGAACGCGAAGAACGTACACGTAATTAGGGATAAGCATACGTATCTATACTTCATCTGTTGAAATAATTTTTCTTCTCTTCCCCATTCATATTCTCAGCTTCATTTCTTCTTGTCTTGCTCTCATTCATTCATCTTTTTTTTCTCTTGTTTTTTGTGACTTTTCTGTTTGCTTCCTTGTCCATAACAATGGACTCTCCCACTTGAAGATAACTATTTCGCTGATAAAAATATCTCCAACAAACCCTTTTTAACAATGGACTCTTCTACTTGAACGAGTTCAGTCACGAGAAGACGAAGACCAGATCTGATGCGGGCTGTTGACTAGCACATAACAAACCAATGAAAAAAAAAAAAACTTGCACAAGAGAGAATATTTCAGTGTTGCGAGGGGAATTAAGAGTCTGCACGGACCATCAACAGCACTTGCGTTGCTCACACGAAGTCTGATGTCACAGGAAGATCCAAGACGAACACGTGTTGTAAAGAGTTATAGGAGAGTATCGAATCACCAGTCTTTCCATACAGCTCCCAACTACCAGTATGCAGGTACGTGAAGATACTCCAGAGAGTTGAACATCTCTGCCTCGCACAGTTGAAATCAGCCTCGAACAAAGAGTACCACTTCTCCAGTAACTTTGAGAGACTTACTAAGCCGAAATTTGGTCAAAGTTGGGCCCATGTTTAGGCTTGGTTGATTGTATCCTTTTTTAATATTAAAAGCTGTGGAAAACTCTCCTTTATTAAAAGATGTTTGCTCTGGGGGAACCTGATAAAGTTTTCACATGTTTCTCCAAAATTGACTCCTATAGACTCACTAGTTTTTCTTCCAGGTTACTGGAGACCTCCCTCTGGGATCTCAAGGGGTTAGTTGTCGGGAGTGATACCCCGCTAACTCCCATGCTATTGTCTACCTACCCCAGTCCCGTTGCCTTGTGGGTTAGTCGTGATAGACGGAAAGCTGTAGGAGACAGCACTAGATACATATCTCTATCAGTTTCTTCTATCGATAAATAATCATCATCATCATCAGTCTTTTATCGTCCGTCATTGGACGTAGATCTTCCCCAGGATTCGCCAGACCTCTATCATGGGCGTCGTGGAATCAATACTTTCTGAATTTGTTTAGTTCGTCTTTTCATCTTGTATTCTGCCGGCCTCAGTTTCGCATGCGATCTCTGGAGATCCATATAGTGAGTCGTGATGTCCATCGGTTGTCTGCCATCCTTGCAACAAGACCAGCCCATTGCCATATGAGTGTGACGTGACTATCGGGAGGATGCATTGATTGTATACCCCTCTTTTTAGGATCATGTCTAGATAAGCAAACTAATGCAGCCCTTGCAAGCCATCGACAATGAGTTCAGTCCTTCCTCGATGACAGTGTTGCTCTTAAGAATCGTCAGCTAAATCAATCACAAGCACTTCTTCAGCTTTCAAGTTGGTCAGGCTGGCTGGCTGGCTGGCTGGCTGGCTGGCTGGCTATGTAATTATGTATCGCCTGGACAAGATGCAACAATGGGAATAGGAGGCTGAAATTTTTGACATTCACTCTATATTATGTTTACAAAAAGCTCTTTTGTTTTTTGACGTTGAATGTGAGTTTATACTAAATAGATCTCCGGGTTTGGGTCTGTGCTTGTTTGCATTTATTCATTTTGTTGAAAATTAGACTTTTTTCAGTGATCATGGCCTAACAAAAGGCGAGAGAAGTAACACGTCCATTGATCATGGCCTTTTCCAATTTTTTTCCAATTGATCACCCCAAACACGTCATGCATCATTGATAACGCGACGGTTTCCATCAAGTGACTAGCCAAACCTCTTCAAGACTTATGTTCAGTTCAGGGAAATCAATCTATCTATATAATTAACAGGATGACTTTTCTATTTGCTTTTCCGTCTGTAACGATAGACTCTTCCACTACTTATCCTTTCAAAGCAATAGGAATAGTTAAAAAGTTGGAAAATTTCGCAGCATCCTCCATATTCATCGGACATTATTCCTATGAATTATTATTGTTTCAAGTGTTTTGAATTTCATATTTGCAATGAAAGGTTCGATAATAGGGAAGTCATAATTCGTGCTTTTGCTGAATTTGTGACCTCTAAACCTAATAACTTGATGGGTACGGGATACTATAGTTTGAGGATCGTTGGAAAAATGTTTATCGATTCAAACGGTTCATATTTTGATTGATTATTTACCGTTTTTTCATCGATTGTATCATCTGTCATCTCAGTACAGAAGACCTTCATCAGTCCGGCATTATTGTGACCTATAGAATGCTGGATTACTGAAAATAACAAATCACAGGGGGATTAGCTCTGAATAACTTGACGACTTCATTATGCCTTTACATTATCCAGCTAATCAGTACAGTTCAGATGATAAGGGAAGAGAAACATCAAAATAATTCCTATTTTTTCATCAAATATCCTTTTTTTGGCATTTCAACAAACTTCCAGTTGGCATACAAATGAAACCCCCACCGGACATTAATTTCGTATTTTTTTTTTTTTTTTTTGCTATGGTAAATTTAATAGCATAAAAATTTTACAGTGATTTTATCTCTCATTTCGTACAATAATTTAAAAAAATATTTTGACTTTTGTGAAAACATTTTCCTTTAACTGAAAAAGATTTTAAAATTTAGCCATGGAAGAGGACTTAATGAAATAGTATCTAGATCTTTTCTAGATAAACAGCATGAAAATCTAGATAATTCTGGATATAATTTAAGCCAATTCAGATATTTCTCTTTCTCTCTTTATCTTTCTCTTCATTTCTCTCTTTTTTTCTCTCCCTTTCTTTCTTTTTCCCTTCCGTTGATGTTGGAATAGAATATGCATCTCTCTTTTCTTTTCTCTCTCTATCCATCATCTTTAACTTTTCACTTTTTAATCGAAACCTGGAGTCTGAAATTTTCATTGCAGTTGGAGGAGGAAAATCAAGTCAACACTCAGACAGAGTTTGACAATAACCTCATGCTTGCAAAATCTCGGATAGACATGGTTATAGCTCATTATGCCTACTCTTTGAAACAACAGATCGTGGGGTGGACCAATCCGACCGAAAAGACACTGGCAGTGGAAGCCATATTGCTCACCCACCGTCATAAATGTTGGTTTGGGGTCTGTCATCTTTAATCTCATTTGTTCTTAGAGAAATAATTTCGCTGGGGAGACCTAAGAGTTTGACCTTTGGAGGGTGGTAGGGGAGAGGGCTAGGGATTGAAAGGGGAGAGGGGAGAATAAATAACTGCTGTTTCGTTTGGATGACGGGAAACTATCTGAATGAATAATGGATGAACCTGGTAGGATAAATCCTGCTGGAAGACCTGACTGTGAGAGAATGGAGAGGAGAAAAAAAGAGGGAGAGAGCGAAGAAGTGAGAGGTAGTAGAAAGCAAGATGTTGAAAAGGAGATGCAGGGCTGGAATTAAGAGAGAGGTGAGAGAATAGGAATGGAGTAACGATCAGCACCACCAAGGTCCCCAAGTGAAAATCAGTACCAGTCAATATAACCAAATAATGTACCACCTTGATAAGACCAAATTAGAATCAGCGCCACCAGGTTAAGAATATTCAAAAAGAAAGGTTTTACATCAATTTATTCAGCACCATTTATTTAAAAACACCATTTATTAAAAATGTAAAAAAAATTGAAGTTTTTATGTTGTTACCCTTGTTTTGAGAAAAATATGATTAGCTTTTCACCAATTTATTTATTTGAAAAAAAAAAATGAGCCAATACATCTTATGTGGAATTTGTTAACTTTTCTGTAAGAATGACTGACGTACTACGTGACAACCTGTGACAGGTCAAATTTTGACAGAATGACTTGAATCAAACTAGGGGTACCCTTTCTATACGTGATCCAAAGAATTGAAAGATAGAGGGCAGTAAAGGAGGAGAAAAAAAAGAAAGAAGTAAAAACGTTGTGAAAAGAACTGCTTCGTTTGCTGTTGCAATAAGTTTGTAAGTAATGCCCTTACGTTGACTACGGCTTCAGTCATCCCTGCATATCATATTACTACTTACTCAGCCCGTTGGCGAATTGGACTTATAGCCGACAAAAGCTAGAAGTAGCGTCACTAAATTCACTCTGCGTTATTTCATCAATAATTAGGGGGAAGGTGGATTCATGGCTTTCCCAAGGGTATTAGTGTAAAGTGAACACAAACTGTCTCGGCCAGAGTTTGAATTCGTCTCACCGAGTTCATTCGTCGCGCCGGTACCCACTCGGCTACACCACACCTCCCCCCCACAATGAATTTCTAAAAAAATTTAAGTGAGTGGATGGAGCTCGGTTTAGGGGAGGACGGGTGTAGTCTATGTCCCTCGGGTGGATCTAAAACCAGATGGAGGCATCAGTGTACTCTGGGGGTAACTCATGATTTATTGGAAAACATGATTGTTCATCATTTGATACAATGTCTGCAACGATGGTTTTTTTTCCATACATTTTGTTGATTCTACATTTTTCTTTGGTTACAGACTTTCTTCAAACCCCTTTTTCTAAACATGTCTCACTTTGCATCGTCATCAGACTTCTATCTATCTAGCTTATCAGCTTGCTTATATATATCTTTTACGCTGTTAATATCTCTCTTCCAAGCTATATCTTATATTTATATTTCAGTCTGTTTATATATATATATATATATATATATATATATATATATATATATATATATATATATATATACAGTAGAAAGTGGATTCGCTACACTGTCACGTTCGTGTTTCTGCCCTCTTTGGGCCTCTTTAGGCGCAATGCCGATGACGGGTTGCTGAGGCATTGCTAAGCATTAGGGGTCTGGAATTCGTCCCAGGCCTCACGAAATTACCTGGCCCAGCCAGGGGGAAGCAGTCCACCCCAGTGCAGCAGCATCTCATTGCACAAAAGGGGTGGGTTGGGAAACCCTCGACGCCTTTGCGACTCACGTTGCGGGGACTGGTGCTATTTTTGCACTGTCCACAATGGGACCCCATTTCAAAAAGACCTTGTGTCAAAAAAAAAAAAAGGAAAAAGATCAAGAGCGTAGGAAGAAAGGGAAAGTAACACAAACTACGAAATCAAAGGGAACAGGCATGGGTACCTGTTGCCCCTTTCCCAGTGACATGTGGGAAAGGATACATTCGGAATATATCTTAGTGGCAACCAAGTTACCAGTGGAAAATAATCCTATTGTTTTATCCAAGCACATTTAGTTGAGTATAAATTTCAAACTTTCAACCCCAATTTCTCCATAGGTGAGAAGGCCACACCCAGGAAGGGAAAATGATTTCCCGAGCGGATGCCCATAGGAATAGACGAACTTACGTATTCTATTTATTTTCTTATTTGTTTTTCAGTTCGTGTAACCTCTGAACTTAACTCTTCTTTCAAGACGTTAATCTTTGTCCTGACCCCCTCTTAACCGTTCGGGGTCTTCTCGTGCCCTTCCAGCCTTTCTACATCTTCCTTCTCTTTACACCGTACCCCTCGATCTTCGCGTCTGTTAGGTTGCTATCCTAGCGTTTGAACAATATAGCAAGAACACTTACATTGTAGCATTTGCTTTGCATTGCAATTTGTTTCTTCCCCCCTCTCTCTTTTCCCGTAGGTTGTCGTCTGATTCCAACGGACGATTATCCGGATAGATTATGAATACAGTCATACATCGATTTACACCCGTCAGGCTTACATCAAATCGTAGATACGTCCTCATAAGAGCTCGAGACCCACTAACTGTCGATGGCAGGAATTTTAGACATTTCAATTCAATGGCTCATCCGCAAATAACGGAAACTTCAGTCGTATTTTTGTTATATTGCCAAACAGAACGCCGTGCGTACATCGTGATTTGTTTCAAGTGTTCAAGACAGGGAATGCGAGAAGGGCAAAGTAAAAGAGCCGACACCTTGCAGGTTTGAGCTATTGACTAAATAGAAGAAATGTAATGGATGACATTCTTTTTCTTTGGAAAGACCAAGGTCACGTATGTGCAATAGGGTGTTTTAGATAGATATGAGTGTATCTTATGTTGTGCAGTTCATGTGTTTCAATTCACACAATGATAATCAACTTACGCCCAAATCGAGTTGTGTCCATACTAACAGGCCATTAGTCGTACATATATATGTTAATACAACGAAAGAGCTGTTTGTGGGTGACACAATTATTGATTATTATCAATGCTCCTTTCTCCAGGGCTAAGAACTCTTAGTGGGAAACCTACCTACTACAAGCAACTATGCAATGCTCTTCTAACTCTGGAATTGAGCACTCTGGTAGATGGGGAATTATGCATAGATGTATATGTCGCTTAATTCGGTTCTTCTAACCATCTAGTTCTGCGTAGGGCAGAGGTAGAGCTTCTGCCTCTGAGTCTGGAGCGAAGGTTTCGACCCGACCTAGCATTTCCGGAAGGGATTTCGAGTCGATAGCCACACTGAAGAGTTGTAATAAAGCGAAACAGCTGTGAATGACACAAATATTAATTTGTGTCACTTCGGTCACTTATTTCCAAATATCTGTTAATGTAATTCATGAAATTCTCCGCAGTGGGTTTTTTTCTTCTATTTTACACATACTTTGTTTTTATGGTATAATGTGTAAATTTTCTCTTCATTGAAATCATCAGTTGTTTACCATGTAGACGTTTCGGGTACTCGGGTAACAAAAAATATATTAACATGTTATCCTAGCAGTGTTGGTCAAATACCACACACACACACACACACACACATATATATATATATATATATATATATATATATATATATATATATATATATATATACGGGTAACATGGTAGACGAACAAAATGTTGGCCCACGCATGTCGGTCTGGTAATTTTCAAAAAGGTTCCATCTCAACCAACTTGCTTTTACGAAATAGTTGTATTCTGTTTTGTGAATCCATTAGTCTTTCTCCGCCCTCTCGTTGCAAGTCTCTCCTGTTCCCTACTTGTATACAGTGCCGATTTGTTTGTCTACAGAGTGCCGAGCAAGGCATCAATTAGCCACATTACCGTGGCATCTCGAAAAATCTCAAAAAAAACCCCAAAACAAACCCCAAAAATACCAAATGAAATGAAAAAAAAATTGAGAAGGGCGAGAGGAAGAGATCGAAAGATGATGGCTGAGATTAGATGCTGTAGGTGTCGTCAGAAAACAAAAGAAAGAACTAAAAACCCGTTGAGAGCGTAAACCTCTACCAGCGCCACACACGAACTGAAAACTGAATGGAAATAGAATATTTGAAAGAGAGAAAGGAAGAGACAATCCACATGACCTTTGCTTGCTGTAATTTGCCACTTGTGAGAAAAAGTAATTTTTTAAGAGAGAGGTTTCTATTTACTATGTAACTACAATGCTAAACTTGAACGTGTGGGCAAATAATCGATTAAAACGGTTGATTTGATGGAAACTGTATAGAATATGATTTATTTTCTTCTGTTGTTATATTGGAAGTTACTTTCCCCCGCACAGGGCCGGGTATCCCTGTGAGTATATATATATATATATATATATATATATATATATATATATATATATATATATATATATATATATATATATAAAGAATGGGAAAGAGAAAAACGTGGCACGAACAGAAAGGATGATAGCAGAGAGGAGAATTGAGAGAATTTTTTCTTTTTTTTTTTACCCTTACGCTGATTACGGTTTCAGTCGCCCTTTCTTGAGCTCCACTTATTCGGCCTGTTTGTGGTACGTGAAATAAACCTAGAGGCGACAAGCACCCGAAATAGCGTCACTCATTTCAACCTGTGCTATTTTACCCATAGCTTGACGAAGAGATGGATCCATACCTTACCCAACGGCTTTAATGCTAAGTAAATACAAATTATCTCAGCCGGAGTTCGAACTCGTCTCGCCGAGCCCATTCTCCAAAAACGTTAACCTGCTCTCCAAAAAGGATTCATTCAAGTAAAGGATGGAAAAGCCGTAAAAAAGAAAGAAGATATTATTCGAGAGGAGGAGGCAAAAAGACGACAAATGAGAAATAGATAGCTAAAATGGCGACTTGAGAGAGACACACAAGTACTAGAGAAAACATTGCTCCAATTATAAAATAACCTTAGCTAAAACGAGTTTGCGATGCTCGAGTGCGGCACTCCGTCAGCATCAAAAACAATAAATATTGTCAGAAAGTAGACAGTATGGCCCCAGGCCAGATACATCTTCTGGAATCCTTCGTCTTCCATCTTTATTTTGCTTTGTTCCTTTTTGCATTTTTTTAAAAGTAGCTTTTATTTCTATTTTTAAAATCTCTTTTTACTTTTTTCATCTATTTACTCCACGCCGTGTTTAAGGAGGAAAAAATTGGTGGAAAATAATTCTAAACTTCAAAAAAACCCGATTGCAATAGGGTCTCGAATGTCATGTTCAAACGGGCCCTCTCTACTCGGGCCCTCTCTGTGTGTTCTCGTGTTTTCTCGACGTTTCTCCGCGTTCTCGTGTTTTCCCATGTTATCTTGGAAAACCTGATAAGCTCGGCCGATCGCCTCACCAGTTGCCTATCTGCTATCATTAACAACCTTTAGTGATTTTTTCAGGTCTAGACACGTATATATGTGCCCTTATACTGGTTATGTACGCATGGCTGCCGGTAAGTGCCTATCTAAATAACCATTCACGATACTCGGGTATTTTGAACTTCACGTATTTACAAGAGAAAGCAGCTATTCCAAATTGTTACATGTGGATGTTGGTCTTTTTTTTCTCCACTCGTGTCAATCTCTGCAAACAAATTGGGTATATTTCCAAGAAAAAATAAAGAGGGATTAGAAGCATATGTACAATTTTACCAAAAGTTTTTAAGGAAGTACTGTGGATAAAAAAAAATCGCTCCGCAGCCCTTTGCCAGGTCTCACTGTAGTATTTGTGCTCTTTGCCTAGGATAGTGTTATTCCTCAGCACTTCTGCCTAGGACTAGCGTATATGTGTAGCACACAACATATGTATTTATGTATTCATGTATACACATTGCGTTATATATATATAGATGGCTGGCAACAGTCGAATTTCATCGAAACATGCCCAAATGATAATAAAGATTTTTCCTATGCAACACATGCTTTTCTCTTAAATTTGTTCTCTTCACCTTCTAATTGTCACTTTGATCAACAGTCTGTCGGATCACTGCACATTCACACAACAAACATCTATATATAACGCAGCGAGTATCTTTTTATAATATCGGTGGCATTCATTTTCCCGAATCTGTTCTGACCGATGCCAGATTCACCACACTTCCATTGGCTGCCTCATCAATTTGCTTGCACATCACGTTAGCGTCTGGCAAATAACCCGTATAACAAAGAGAGACAATTATAGCGTTTTCTTCTATGTTCCATTGAATTTCCCCAAACTCCAGTAGACTTTTTATTCTTTTATAATCAGAGCAGGATCCTATTTTTACAATTTATGAAAAAGCATCAGCGGTAAAATTTAGATAATATATTCTATTTATTTACGAGAAGATTTAGTATTCAAATATACACCAGACAAATCATATACTAGGCATTGATAATTTTGAAGAAGAAATTTCAACATGAAATCGATACCTGATTTTGAAAATGCAATAAAAATTTGAAAAATCTGTCCTCAATTCTTCCAAGTTTTTTTTCCTGAAAGCAAATTAGCCCAAATTTGCGTCTAAACTAAAAAAAAAAAAGATAACTCATTGACTATGACATAAATTTTGACTTATAAATCCAAAGTTTCCGATATTCAGCTTAAAATCAATAATGATGCCATTATCGACGACAACATTTTCTAGAAATTTAAAATTTAATTGTTAAAAATCTATCAAAAGTTTTTGTCAAATTCAAATAATTTCAGCGAAAATACTTAGTTTTATCATCGGTAAACTAAAATATGCTACAAAGTACAATATTTCATTTTAAATAGATGAAAAAAAAAAAAACCCTTAAAACTAATTATCTGCACTTTCCGTAGGAAGTTATCTATATTCATGATATATGTTGTCTGCAGAGTACGGGAGACCGACCGGTCAAATTATATGAACAAAAAAGCCAAAAAAATATAGTAGAAATTTACATGATGAATACGCTGGGAAATATTTCAGTCTTAATTTTGCAATAATAAATCATTTGTCCTTGTTATAATATTGTTGTATAAATTTCAGTCTTTTAGGATGAATAATTGAATGTAGCTAAATAAAGAAAAAGAAATTGAAATGTCCAAACTGGTGAAATATACTTATCTTTGTATAAAAAAAAAAAGTTTGATTACACTTGGGTTATATAAACTTTTTAAAAAAAATATTTGTTTTATATGTTTGCTTTGATTAAATGATCTTTTTATCAAATCAAAACAACGAATTTAATCATCTTTTTACAAAATAAGTTAAAACTGATAATTTTTTGGTGTAAAGTAAAGTTTGTTTACGAAAACTTTTGATTGTAAAAAAATAGTTATTTTATATCATCGTTTTGATTAATTGGACTTACGATCAAATCAAAACTACGCATTTATTTATATATTGTAAAAAAAAAAATCTTGTCAATCAAGCAGTTTCCCTGATTCAGCAGACGGTCTCGTTAAACCTCTACCTGCGTTTCTTGTCTTCATTTACAACGTCATGTATTATTGTTTCCACCGGTCTTAATTTTGTCGCATAAATCATTTGCTTTTTATTCATCTTCTGGTGTGCGAAGTGACCGAAAAGCCTTACTTACACTGACTAAAAGCAAAGAACAAAAGAATTTTCAAAATGACACCCCCCACAAACAACCCTAGGGACGGATGTTAGTATTGTATTCATTCAAGTGTTTACTCGACCCGTCCATGTACCGGTTTGATCCAGAAAGACGCGGGAAATACCAAGGGTCATCACAGATTTTTGAGAGTCATATAAATGTAGATGTATATCTACTACCAATCGGATGCATATATGAATGAAAATACGCAAGCGTAAATATTCGATCTATGTAATTATCGGAGAAGTGTCGGATTAAGTGCCTGGATAAGGAAGAAGATTATGTTATAAAATAAATTTTTTGTGTAAAATGAATGCCTTTTCCATTATTGGGCTACGGACTTATTGATGTATCTGAATACTTTTCTCCTTGTCTTTATTCCACATTCTTTTCTCACAGGTTGATATCAGTATGTCTACAAGTTCCTTTCCATATTTCTTGTTCTTGTCATTGTTTTTCCTTCTTCTACACTGTTGAATTTACGAACAAAAAAAATTCTGCACTGACCTGACCAACACGGACAATTGCAACACAGGACAGTCTCTTTGGTCAACATTGTATTTGGGATCACGTCTCATTGTTTCTTTTGGCAGTCTTTATCATACTTCCTGTCGGAAGAGCCGCAAACGGTCAACAATCAGCCGGACACTACTTGTACTTTTTATCAGGGGTGTTTAAACGTCCTGCCTCTTTTCAAAGAAAGGAGCCAATATGGAATAAACCGATTCACCTTACGTGACGACAACCTGGCGCCAACGACCAAGGCCAACAGAGGTTGGTGGTTGAATTTCGAATAATCAAATAACATTCGACAAAGCGCGACCAAAAGATTCAGTCTGCTTCGTTCATGAAGGCTATCTGCGCACAGGCGCTTCATCATTTTCTTTTGAAAAATACTTCCATCTGTCCTTTCTCTCTTCCTTTTAGTTTACAAGTCTTATCTAGCACAATTCACCTTAGACTTCGAAGGGATATGGGCCGGTAATTGTTTCGAATAGCTACATTAAAAGATTTTTTCTAAATTTTGCTAGGGAAATAATTTCTGACGGACACGATTAGCTGTTGTTGCTGTCATTGTGGAACAAATGAAAGCAGAAAACTCAAAACATTTTGAATTGTATTTTATCGAACTTGAGATGTTTGTTTTTTTTTCAGATTGTTTTTCAACAAATTGAAGATATAGATAAGGAAGATTTAAATAACGTATATTCGGAAAATTGTTTCATAATTTCTTTCACTTTGAAAAACATTCTGTACACGATCTCGGGGGATTTCAGGTCCTTGGCCAGTTATTTCTCCAAGGGTAACCCAACTGATTTGATGTTGTAGAATGATCCCCCATGCTCCTCGGCACACCTTTACAGTTCTCACCATATCGGACAAAATGTATTCTCCCTGCCCGTCGGTAATCACTGACGAACCCAACTCTCAAAAACGTTCAACCGAATGAGGAATCGTGGACTCAGATAGCCATGTCTACACGTTCAATTAACAGGAATACGCTCCATGGGTTAGCGTTATTGATATTCAAAGTGAAGTTCAATTATTTTATTTTGTTGCTTAGTTATGTATTGTCCCATGATGAACTCCCAAGAATTCCTTTACGAATCCGGAAAGAGTAAAAACAAAGAATATTGAAATAGAAAAAAAATGATAATTGTTTTAAACCCCTACGCGACTCTTGTGCTAATCTGTATTTCATACAAGCCGTCATTTAACCAGTTAACAAATAATATCGCTAAAAGAGAAAAGCCG
This sequence comes from Thysanoteuthis rhombus, assembly GCA_963457665.1. NCBI lineage: Eukaryota > Metazoa > Mollusca > Cephalopoda > Oegopsida > Thysanoteuthidae > Thysanoteuthis > Thysanoteuthis major. The sequence goes on from OY735207.1 coordinate 67,147,880, forward strand.
TAATTTAGTCTTGGCGCAATATTAGGAAATGTTTGGGAGATTTATCAGCAAGTAGAAATCTTGTGTATATTCTGTTCAGCTTGCGTGTTGAGGGCTTTATGTTAAATTATTCGAAGTTCACCCCCAAAATTGTACTCCAGTTTAATAGAATTGAATTGGTGTTTTAGAATTCCAGAGTAGAAGATTTTTATCTTGTAAGATTCGCTTATAATTAATTTAAACGTTCTTTTTTTTTCTTTACTTGGGGTTTGTTTCCCATTCTCTGGGTGGGTAGATTTCTGTGTTTCTGTAGCAGTATCTACATATGTGATTATACGTGCATCCATACTTACGTGTTATGTGTGTGTGTGTGTGTGTGTGTCTGTGTGTCTGTGTGTGCACGTGTGTGTGGAGGAGGTGTGGTCCTTTTTTTGACAATTCTAGACAGAAAAATCCTGAGGTAAATATTTAGAAAATTGGTTAAAAGTATAGAGACATCCAACTTGCTTTCCTTTATATGTGAGTATATATACTTGCATTTGTAACGATTCTAGAATCTGTTGGTGTTTATACAGTTTTTTTTAGACGTAAGTTGGAGTGAGTCGCTGTTTCGTTCTTCCATGTGAATATATATCGGATCCCTATGTCTATATTCTAATACATAAATGGACTGCTATACATGTGCACACAAACACACACACACACACACACACACACACACACATATATATATATATATATATATATATATATATATATATATAGTACTTGTAATGAGTATTTTGAGCAGGGCGTATCCAAATTAAGTTATTAGTTTGGCAACTCTTCCAAAGAACAGTATGAGTTCACCTTTTCAATCTCCGGGATCGATTCTGATTTCATCATCATCATCATCATCAGTCTTTTAGCGTCCGTCGTTGGACATAGACCTTCCCCAGGATTTGCCTCACTTCTCTATCATGGGCGTCACGGTTAGAAGGATACAAAAAAGTTTTTTTTTCAGTTTAACAGACTAATTCAATTAAAAAAAAGGTTCCAGAAATTTAGCATTAATAAACCCTGACTAAATATTTGCTTCTTTTATGTCGATTGCAATGAAATTTGGCTCTTCTTGCATAATGTTCTTCGTTTGGTAACTCTCAAAACCAAGCGATTAGAAACAAAATAGCTGTTTAAATACTATATATATATATTATATATATATATATATATATATATATATATATATATATATATATATATATATATATATAATGGAATGAAGATTCGGTACACGAACACGAATGAAGAAGCCCGAATAGGGCAGAAACATAAACGTGTTCGTGTAGTGAATCCTCATTCCATTATATCTTAAGCTCTACTTTGAATTAACTTAATTTTTAAAGTTGAATGTATCGAACTCTCTATGAAATAGAACCATCATACATCGGATATTGCATTATATTATATTGCATCCCTGATTAGTACTATATATATATATATATATATATATATATATATATATATATATATATATATATATATATATATATATATATATATATATACACACCAGTAATGATCGTTATTTTTGTGTATAAATACATTAATCGGTTTATATTTGATATAGAATCTTTTATAAATGTATCTGAAATATACACATGTACGCATGCACATTTATTGTAATCATTTTTTTAAAAAATGGTGTTATGCGCACGCATGCATACCTGTGTACACATATAAAAACGCACATATATGCACACGTGTGTACACACACACACATATAAGTGATGATCGTTATTTTCATGTATGAATACATTAATCGATTTATATGCGATGTAAAGAAGATGAGAAGAATCCATTATGTCTCTGAGATACTCACATGTACTCATACACGAACAGTAATCTTTAAAAAATAGCGTTATACGCACACGTGCATATCTATGCGCACACATAGAAACACGCATACACACACGCATACACACACGCACATATATAAGAAATAATACTTCTCAATACATGAGAATGTGATCGCGCAGGCACACACATGTACTTATACATACATGTATTATGTGTATGCTACACAGGTTTATAGTAATAGTATATTTTGTGAGTGTGTAAGTATACGTGTCTATTTATATTTATATGAGTGTTTGTGTGCGTGAGTGAGTCTATATGTATTTGCGTATGTATGTTCTTACGTGTGTTTGTGTGTGTGTGTGTGCGTATACCACAGTTATTTACAAACAGATATACAATGATGTACTGAACTCTTCAGTAACACGAAACAAAAAAAAGGCTGAGTTATTTTTGTATCAATAAAATAGGAAAAAAAAAACTTTTCCGCTAATCAAACCGGTGTCGATGACAGGTTTATCTATTTTGGTAAAACAATCGTAAAGTGTCCCTTCCTCTTTCTAAATAAAATTATTTTTTCTTCCCCCTTTTTTTAAAATTACCTCAGACAATCTTGAAGAAAAAAAAGGAGAGAAAGAAAAATAGACAACGTGCAGATAGTAACAAATGGTCGTTGGTGGTGAAACCAGTGCGATTTGCAGAAGTGGATTTTTTAAAAGGGGTAAGCTCTTTCGCCTTGCACCTGGGATCCTCCAGAAACAACCTCGGCGTGGGTGGCAGAATTAGAGAAGGCTGTGAGCTGTTGTCCACTCGGATAGTGTAATGGTTAGCTCGTCTACCTCATCACGCTGAACGTTCCGGGTTAGATTCCCGGTGTGGGAGTAAGGTGTGGAAAAACTCTACATTTGGGCAATTTTCCTTGTCCAATCAGAAACCAAATGAATACACTCTATACTGTGTGATTAGGGTGAAGGTGTCCCGTGGGTAGACTTGCATCCTGCTGAGGGGGTGATCTTGTAGACATAAAGTCCTGGTCTCAACTAGACTTTAAACTTGCCTGGATCACTTGGCAGACTCATGCAATAGAAACCGGGACTTCGTCGCAGGCTGTCATACTCCATTGGGGGTTTGTCTCTTAAAAGGCGTGACGCTTTACCTTACTTCCTTCAATTAGTAGGACAGGCCCTAAATAATGGCTACAAGGGTAGCCGCCTAGGGCTCAAAATGCTAGGGGCGCCTGTCATGTGTCTGAGGCACAAGGGCTTGATAAAAATGGAAGATTAGATAAATTGAACAGAATAACGAAAAAGGTCAAACTAAGAAATTATCCTGATGTTGAGTCAGATTTTTCAGGAATATGTGACAGTTACATACTTTTTGTTGTAGTGAAACTAAGAGGAACAATTGGCTAAGGACATTTTCTTAGTCGATGACAAGTTCAGCCAAACTTGGCTCCTGAGATGAGATACAGAGCTCACAATAGCAGGGGCCTGTAAAGGAAGGTCTCAAGTGAATAAAAAATAAATAAATGAATGAATAAGAAAACACTATACTTTAAAAGGCACCGAAATTTAACTTGCCCGGGGGCACCAGGAACCCCAGAGCACATCTTGAACTTTCAGAATAACTCGGCGTGGGTGGCAGAATTAGCGAACCGTGTTAGCATCGGACTGGAAATGGAGAAGCTTCCATTCTCTCTCTCTCCATCTCTCTCTCTCTCTTGTATGTATCGGACAGGATATAAGAAACTTTCATTCCCCTCTCACTCTTTCTCATTTTCTGATTCTCTCTCGTGCGTCTGTGTGCATCTCCCCCCCCTCTCTCTCTCTCTCTCTCTCTCTCTCTATCTATCTATCTATCTATCTATCTATCTATCTATCTATCTATCTATCTTGTGCAAGGAGTGACAAGTATGGAAAAGTACCTGGTCAGTGAATGAAGCCATTTTAAGCTAGGGATGCCGATTTTGCACAACCGTGTAGAACAAATAGAAAAGACTTTTAAGAAACTGCGACGTTGTGTACACAATTTTTGACAGCATTTGTGTATAGTTGAGTGTGTCTTTCTTTCTCTGCCTTGTACTTTTTATTCTATCTTAATCTGTTCTTTCTACCTATCAAGTTCACAGTGATCTATCTTCCGACATAAACATTGGAATATGAAGACAAATAAGTTTTTGAGTGCACACCTACACATATGTACATATATTTATAATATATACACGAACTCTATGTGTGTTTGTGTTTATATAAATCTAATTAGATGTACTAACGTACTATATACAGATGTGAGTGTGTGTGTGTGTGCATGTATGTATATTCTTACACTTGCAAAATGCATTCATATTTTTATGTATATGAATTATAAATTGCATTATATTACAGAGAAACTTATCTGAAATGATCTCCCGTGGTTACACGGTTAATATATCACTCAATTTAGACAACGTACATAGAATGAACAACTAAAGAAAATGGGTCTGCTGCAGGAATCGAACCTGCCCCCGGTATATTAACTGCGTGACGATAGGAGAAGAAATCATTTCAAGTTTCTATATAATATAACGCAATTTATAATTCATTCTTATTTCTTAAATACATATCTGTTGTGTTGAAAGAGACGAAAAAGACCGAGAATAAACGAGAAAAAAATTTGGGTTGAAGGCAGTTATTTAGCCTTTGCATTCGGCTGGTTAGCGCAATGGTAAGAGCATCGCTATGTTGAAGCAGCTACCTAGCGATGGCAAGTTCGATTCCTGTAGCAGCCCTGTTTTCTTTAATTGTTTATTCAATGGACGTTGTCTAAATTGAGTGATATATTAACCGTATAACGACGGCAGCTCATTTCATATATATATATATATATATATATATATATATATATATATATATATATATGCATACGTAATTAACAAAAGTTTATTAACATGTAACCTATTGCAAGGGATAGAGTAAAAAATCGAAATTAGTAAATATAGATCAACTTACATTTATCAGCCACTCCAAATACACACGCATATATATATATATAAAAATTACTTGAAAGATAAATTTAAGATTATATTGAAATATGATATTAATAACACTTAAAATACAATTATTACATTTTCTTGATAATGACCACTGATGGTCGAAAGATCTAAAACTACCGAATATTGAATGTCTTTAAAAGGTTCGATGCTAATAAAAGTTTTGTATGCGAAAAATAACTACAAAATTGTAATAGTTTTCAGTTATCCTTTAATAATATATATATATATATATATATATATATATATGATTTTCTACAAGATCGTCGGTTCACAATGCTGGGTACTTCATGGTATTGCCAGGAGGAAATACAGCGGCCATCTCATCTTCAAGTAATATGAGACAGATTTTAGAAGGTTGCGCGGTACCAGCCGCACGGTGTACACATGATCAATAAGAATAAGATATATCCATTTCTTAATAATGTATCCGTCCATGTTGAGAGACCATAATGCAGGTATGGACAGAGAATTAAGACGATGAGGATTTTGAGTTTATTTAGGCCTTCGCCTTTCAGCTGGACTGTTTAGCTCGATGAGAAGAGGGACGTCAAGGCACATAAACGTGTGTACATGTGTTGGTGGGTATAATGTGTAATTTATATCTTTTGTTATTGTTTGTTTCTGATATGAATGAACGTGGTACGATGATACGAAATTTTATCCTTTTCCCTCTGAAGCCCAGGTACATGTTCGCGGGGGGGGTAAAGGGGGGCTTAGGATTCAGTGGATTGAGGTTTTTCTCGCATACAAACTGGCCATGATACATTAAACAAATACATACGATGTCCGTCCGAAGGGTATCCAACCATTTAATATTAAAGACCCAAAATATCCTGTGTGAGACGATGGCGCCTTAGTCTCTTCAAAGTACCTCACACATTTCACTCAGTGTGTAAGTTCTCTTTTGGGGTCGACATCAGCGGCGTCATCGTGCTCTCCTTAATTTCGTCTAAAACCTCTTTGGGAAAATCTCGCAGAGTCAAAGGGGGCTAAATCAGGACTGAAAGAGGGGCTGACAGACGCGGGTGAGTTCTGTCCAAAACAGCCTTGTGCGATGCGTGAAGAATGGGTGAGTTCCGTCAATGTGGATGCAACCATCACACAGTATACAAGCTGATTCAATCGTGTATTACTGCCAACTGAGTAACCCCACTAGAGAACGTCTCTTTACGAATAGTAGTCAAGGTAACCTTCGATTGGTTGCCAAATTATATCTAGGCAGTGCAACCGGTTCACAAGATTTTAAAAATGGCTGGATATTTTCTGGGTAGACCTCGGATATGTACTCTCAGATACACTGCCGTATACCTACACCCGTAAATGAAATTATAAATGTAGGTTCATGTCTATACAATTGACATATATAGACCCCAAGAAATTATTATCTCTCTCTCTCTCTTATACTAACACACATGTACGCCCTTTCTGTGTTAGTATCCTAAGTAGGTAGCACCTGGTGTTTGTCTAAACCATAAACAGTTTTGCAAACGAACGCTTTCTTGATGTATGTAAAGCTTCAACTACATTCCCCTCCCAACGTATTGTTTCCCCCTTTACTCCCTCTTCTATTGCAGCCATCCCCATTTGCTTTTAACTCAATTTTATTCTCACATCGGTCTTCGTGCCGATAGCATGGAAATACAACCGGCTTTCATGCCGATAGAATGAAACAAAACCGGCCTTCATGTCGATAGGATGGAAACACAACTGGCTTTCATGCCGATAGAATGAAACAAAACCGGCCTTCATGCCGATAGGATGGAAACACAACTGGCTTTCATGCCGATAGAAAGAAATAAAACCGGCCTTCATGCCGATAGAATGCAAACGCAACCGGCTTTCATGCCGAGAGAATGAAACAGAACCGGCCTTCATGCCGATAGGATGGAAACACAACTGGCTTTCATGCCGATTGAATGAAACATAACCGGTCCTCATGCCAATAAAATGAAACCCAACCGAGCTTCAAGCCGATAGAATGGAAATACAACGGAGACCCAACAACACAGTAATATAGAATGCGGATTCTTTTCGAATTAATTATTATTTTCATTTTTATGTGGTCTCTTTCTTTTCCCCAATCCCTGAATTTGCTGTTGTTACTGATGATTGACCTCTTGTTCTTCTGCAGTGTCGTCTGCTTTATTCATTTTCTTGGTGTACTTTCCCCACCCTTCTCTTTCCTTCCTTTTCTTATCATTTCCTTTCTTTTTCTATCGTCTTTTCCTTCTTTTTGTCTTTGTTCTCCTTTTGTTTCGTCTTCTTTTTTCAGCGTCTTTTTTTCAGCTTCCATTCCTTCTTTCCTCGTCTTCCTTTTCTCATCGTCATCCTCCTCTTCTTCTCCAACCTTTGGGCATTGTTGTTCACATTTTTGTAAACACATAAATATGAGTTAAGCAGCCCGACGGAAAGGCGAAGATCAAAATAACCGCTTTATCCCCACTCTTCTTATCTTGTTTATTCACTGTCCATGTCTGCACTGTTGATTCTAACACGGACAATTATATTATCAATAATATGATACCAGAGAATATAATCTATATTCATAATTGCGGTTACTCGAGTCTTCGTCTTTTCGTCGGGCAGCTTAGCTCAATGGTTAAGAGCGACGCTACCTTGAAACGGTTACCTTATATGTATGTGTGTGTGTGTGTGTGTGTATGTGATGGCTTAGGTAGTTATTTGCTGATTCTTCATCCATATGCAAATAAAAAATAATCTGTGTATGTGTGTGTGCGTCTGAGAGAGAAAGAGAGAGAGAGAGATACTATATCTCAGTGTGTATGAGTATTTGTGTGTGTTCACATTTCCACACACTCCTTTTTTTCATTGTTTTATTTCTCAGCGCTAAATCCCTCCTTCTGCCTCCTTTTTATTCCTTAATTTCTTTTATTTCTCCAACTCTGTCTTCTATTCCAAGTTGCATATTTCATTTCGTCACATCACTCACCGATTCCACCATAACCGAAGTCCAACGCCCAGGGGGGGGGCATTATCGCCATCAACACGGTCATTATCGCGATCGTTTGCACACTCAGCTCTGTTATCATCAACTGACCATCAACGCTCTCGTTGACGTCACCATCGTTGTCGTCATGTGCCCAGTTATCGCCCCTTCACAACATCTAAACCCATCTTGATGATGACCTTCAACACCCGTTTCCTTGTAAACATCTTCATCGTGAGCTTGTAACCAAAGACTAATTACAATCCACGACTATCGATTCTATTGGGAAGTGTGAGTGGCGTAGCGGTTAACAGCAAAGATTATAGAATCAGTGAGTTCAAACTCCGGTAGAGGGCGTTAACGTTCAGGTCGCACTTATGCTCCTCGGGAATAGTATAAATCAATGTATCCTCCCTTCCAGCTAAAATAGCCGGACAGACTAGGCTTTCTATCTATCTGTGGAAGGCAACGAGTCCAACAGAATGACCTCTCTGATTCGAAACCAAAGGGTTGAGTCCCATTAAGCCGTTTGGATGTCAACTCTGACGTCCTTCCGGTAGCTCCTGAAGCCAACTGATACCAACTCAGATACCCGGCAGCTCCTGCAGCCAAACGTATCGCCCACTGCTTTTCTTTCGATTGCATCAGCGAGGCCAAAAGAGGGAATTCTGACGACTGGGTATCCTACGATCTCCATACGCTTCGCCCAAGGGTGCGCCCTGGAATGATCACCTCAGTGTCGTTCCATTGTCTATCAAGACATAAGGAGGTCTTCTTTTCTGTGGTTTCTGCATAACAGGGGATGAACATTATATCCTTTTTTTTTATGTGAGTTTGAAAATATATTTCGTCCGACACCAGAATTAATCGGGTAGCAAATCGAACAGCCGACTGATTTATATATATGCATGTGTGTGTGTGTGTGTGTGTGTGTATGTGTGTGTCACGATTTAAAAAAAATCTTTGAGGGAATTATATCTTGCTCAGCATCAAAATTACGCAGTAGCAAATAGAACGGCTCCAGAAGCCTCATCAATTCAAACTCCTGATCTGGTAAGAGTGACATTAGTTCGGTCAGCAAGGGCAGAGCCGCCCTTGGACCTTTCCTGGTGGGTGCGTGTTCGATTCTTGCACAATGCTCATATCTTTATTCATTTACATTATCCAGGCCGCTCGATTTACAACTGAGGAACTTCTGTGCCGAGCAGTATATAGTTCCTTTAAAAATGTCTTCATAATTGTCACATTCTGTCGGATGTAGTTTTGTCCTCATACTGATACTAATACGTATACATAGTCGTGTTAATGTAATTATTTTCAAATTTAAATGTAATTATTTTGAAAGAATATTCCTTTACATATCTTGCATTAGTTTGTTCCATCAACAGATGTTTTGAAAATTCTCTTAGAAATAGAAAAAGAAACAATGCAGTTGCAATTTGCTGACCATAAACCTTTTCCACATGTTCCTGTCGTTCGCACGTGGATACTTTTATACTTTTTTTGTGTGTGTGTACATACATTGGAGAGGGAATGTGTGCCTGCATAATTTAAGTCGCAGCTGACTAATGGATTTAGCCGCTAACCGAAACAGTTTTAATACATTTATACAATTACATACATACATACATAAATACATTTGTACATGCTTACAAATCGGTCTGCCTTTAACGTCTCAGTATCATGTGACGTTTAATCACGAAATAGTTGAAACATGCGATGCCGTTTGTAAGAAACCAGAGAGACTGGACCTATAAACTGTTCATTTAAATATGAGCTATCGAAGACTATGAAGACGAAATGTAGTCCTCCTTCATAATGTGATTGTTGGGGCCCAAGGAAAATAACCGCGTTATAAATAAAGTGCAGAAAATCAGACGTAAATTACATTGTAGAGATCAGAAAAACTGGAAATATAGAACTACAAATGTAAATATGACCTTTCGAAGATTTTGAAGAGAAAATTCATTTTTATTATTACTTATTCTTAAATTTTACAGCAGCCCCCCCCCCCGCTTAGTGCAGTTGTTCAGGGCTAAGAAAAATAACCGCATTATGACTGAACAGAAGTGAATTACACTTGACAAATTAAAAACCAAAGAAACTTCGTGTGAAACACCATGTGATTTTTTTACTATATGGTAACAAGTTTCTGTGATTAATTGTCACAATCAGTTATTTTGTCCACCGTAACAAGAATGATAAGAACAACCAGCACCAAAATAAGGGATGTAAACCGATGTGTATAATTCATATTCCTCTACCGTTATTTAAACTCACGACCAACTGCTTGCCAGGAGGCTGTCTTATTGATTGAGCTAAATCATAAGTCTGAGATATTAAGAAAATCTATTATACAGACATGCACGATTTCGTTCTAATGAATAAATGAATAAATAAATAAATACGTTCATTCAAAAATACTTTTTTTTCCTTCGTCACATATGTATGTATAATATATCTCCAGTCGGAATAAACGAAGGTGTGGAATTTGACCCTGCAGTAGCCAGTCTTGTTTCATCTATCATCCACAGTCTTCAACATAGAGCAACAACAGTTGCGTATGGTGCTTTGTATCTTGGGTATGCTCTATGCAACAAAAACGCAAAACTACTTTACTCTCTGTAAAAAAAAAAAATTAAATAATAAAAACAACGGACTGAAAAAGCCTTTTTGGTAAAATGTAGGGAAGATGGTCCCAATTGAAAATTCGAAAGTTTCACACGCTTGTTCATTCAGACGGTGAATGAATAAAAAAGAAATAAGAGAATTGATTAAAGAAAAACGAAATTTTGATTGGACATTATCTGCTGATAATAGTGTCTGCAGTTTTAGAGGAGGGCTCAATTTGTCATCTAAGTTTTTGCTAAATTGATCCCAGCATCATTCACGCTCGTTTGTGAGGATTCAGACTCTTTTTATGATTACTGCCCAACAAAATGTGAGAGAAGTAATCTATTTATTGATCACCCCTTTTTCCAATTTTTTAATTTATCACCACAACACAGCATGCAGCCAAACCGCATGACAGTTTCTATTGAGTAACCAACCAGATCTGCAACCATTTCGACATCTTCTAGAAAAGAGCCAAAAGCAGACATTAAGATTTTAGAAGTTTTTCTTGACAATAAGCACGCACCAACAGCGGTCATCCGTGTATTTTTCAAATCCACAAGACTCAAGGGTAGGAGAACCCCTGACCACCCTACCTACCATCACCGTCTTTTAAAGGCTCGCAGCTTCTATTGGGAAGCTTGCACTAACCTGCTCCTGGAAAAAATAAAACCAAAAACGTCCACAGTCCTTGTCTACGGGGACCCAAGTGAATCTAAAACCTCATTTATTAACATCTCTGCTCTCCCAATCCCCTAAAAAGGGAAGGGCACACCAATCGTTCAAGTCCCGTCAAGGATTTTAGGGCTGACCAAGCCAGGTACCAAGCCAGTGGGGGTTTTCGAAAACTGATTTGAAAAAAACTGAAAGATTGAAAGTTGTTTGAAAGGAAGGAAGAGCCGTAGATACAGGCAAGGAGCCATGATTGACGACGTGGGGGCCGGAATAGGGGATAGGTTTGCAGCCAGGGCAAGAATGGGGAGGGCCTGAAGGTTGTAATAGAAGCCATTAACCCCTGTGGTTGAGACTGATTAATTGTTTAGGGGATCGGGGAAATGTCTTAAGGGGAGAAACAACAATAAATGGGTTTTCGGAAGTCGTGAAGTTAGAATTTTAAGATATATATATATATATATATATATATATATATATATATATATATATATATATATATATGTATATTGTGTGCGTTCCCGAAACTTGATAGACACGCTCATTCTATAGCAGCACATAACCCCCACTAACACAAAATAGACACACATACACAAGAATCATACACAACCCTAGATACACATGCACACATACATACGTGCACATACAAACTCAGGACATAGTTTCATCTATCCAACATAAATGGCTGATGACAGATATACGAACAACCTCATCCTAAGAATCTTCTTGCGCAATTCTCTATCAGATCATCCACTTACAACAAATATAACTCCACAATGAAACAGCCGTGAATAAATACCTATTCACCCAACTTGTGGTTTCCGTTATTGTCTATAAATTTATATATATATATATATATATATATATATATATATATATATATATATATATATATATATATATATATATATATATATATATATATATATATATATATATATATATATATATATATATATATATATATATATATATATATATATATATATATATATATATATATATATATATATATATATATATATATATATATATATATGTTTGTTGTAATGTAATATGACGATTGGAAGGTCTAAAAAAATGCAAGAGAAAACTGATGTAAGACTTAATTTTCTCTTCACCTTCCAATTGTCAAATTACCACTATCACTATATATATATATATGTGTGTGTGTGTATTTAAGAAATGGACATATTTAGTCCGACAGAATGAATTAAAAATTGCGTTATATTATATAGAAACTTATCTGAAAGGATTTCCCGTCGTTATACAGTAAATACGATATTCAATTTAGACAACGCAAATAGATTAAACAATTGGAGGAAATGGGACGGCTGTAGGAATAGAACCTGCCACCGATAGGGTAGCCGCTCTAACGTAGCAAGGCACTTCCCATTGTGCTAAACAACCCACCAATAAAACTAAGGCCAAATAACTACTTTCAACCCAAATTCTCATCTTGTTTATTCTCAGTCTTTTCCGTCTCTTTCAACGTGACAGTATGTTTTCAAGAAATGGATATATCAAGTCCGGCAGAATGAATTAAAAGGAGCATTATATGATATGGAAATTTATCTAAAATGATTTCTTCTCGTTTGATTCTTGCAGCAACCCCATTTTCTTTAATTGTTTATTCTATTTACGTTGTCCAAATTGAACAATATACTAATCATATAACAACGGGAAATCGTTTCAGGAAAGTTTTTAAATTATATGACGCAATTTATAATTCATAAATGTGTATATATGTAATTAGACAAGGCAATACATAGTAACAAAAGAGAAAAAGACTCGAAATTAACACCAGAGATCGTTCTCCAGAGCATAAGGACTAGGACAAAAGATTTCCTCTGGTGCACTTTGTCTGAAAGCATGAAAGATTTGAAGAGATCTAAGCTTGGATTAGTCTGACTTAGCGGACCATCAATTAGTGGACTCAGCTCTAGCCCTTCAAGTTATCCCCCCCAAATGCTTACCTGTCTGTCCGTGTGAACAAAATTCAATAACAGCCAGAGCTGTGACCACTAAATTTTCTGCGATTAGCGAGGAGATCCCAGCGGAGTTTGTTTTTTTCCAGCAATTTAGCTTCAGGAAATTGCTGAAAAATGTGTTTTTAATGGGGTGTTCAATTTATGATATGATTTTAAGCTCTATTGGTCACGTTTGTTGTCCGGTTGCATTCACGCATGTTTTGTCATGCATAATGGCTTATATATAAACTTTTCAAGATTGATCATAAGATACATTTTCACCTTCTATGAATTCTATCGAAATCAAGATTCCGAAAGTCAAATGATGACCTCAAATATTCCTTTATTACTGTAATTTTGATTATTCTTCCTACAGTTTTTGAATCTACAGATCATTCTGATTCCGAATACGTAGACTTTTATGAAGGTACTATAAACAGGGAAAAAGTCATGACAATTTGAAAAATGTGAGGTCAACACTTGAACTCAAAATGACCTCACTTGTAACTTTTGGACAGTTTCTCTGATTCAGTAACGTTTTTGGGAATCGTGTTTTTTTTTTGGGGGGGGGTCTGTAATCTACCCGAACGCAAAGTTTCCGCAAAATAGAAGCAGTGATGCCGCTATTTTCTAATTTTATTGGATGATCTCTCCTGAGATTGCCTGCATGAAATTACTAGAATGTTCAGGGACTCCCCAAAAAATCTCCTGAGGATTTCACGTAATCAGTACTTTCACAGTAACTTACTTTTCGTTTTGGTGATAGGTCATCACCATTGTAGATACACCTGCTCGTATGAACGGGTATCTATAGCTATGGCCGTTGTTCTTTTTAATACCCAACGTGGAAGACCAAGATTCTATCTAAAGTAAAGGCTCGCTTTCCGTTGAGGGAAGGACGAGACCGTAAGACGATCGATACACGCCTTCTATCTCAAGCACACAGCTTATAGTGTATTCAATTAGCTGCTGAGTGCACGGTGAAATTTGTCCTATGAAGAGTTTTTCACGCTCTCCGTTCGTACGAACCAGGAATCGAACTTTTGAAGCAGACGTGCAAACCATTACAGTAGCATAGCCACGTATCTATTGTAAACGAGGACAATTGACGGACGAAGTAACATGAATGTCAGTGTTCATTCGTTCGATAGAAAACGTCAGCTGAAACTGTCTCCAAAACTGTTGAGAAAGGTTTCTTCAGATTCCAGTTCTCAAGGTGGTTCAACTGACCCCAGCAATGTACAAGCCGTACCAAATAGAGCTAGAGGACTAAAATGGTCCACATTCGTTCTCTAATGTGTCTAGAAATATATTTTCTTGTTTTCTTGTTTGAATCCCCCCTACAAATATACTTTTAGTGGGGGGTCAATTCGTTATGTAACTTCAAGCCAAATTGATCCCTAAGTCTGTGTCATTCGTGTCTGTTTTATCTTATGAAAATCCAGACTTTTTTTCAATGATCACTGCCCAACAGAAAATAGATTATCCTTTTTTCCAATTTTCAATTGATCACCCCGAACACAGCCTTCTACCAAAAGACGTTGTTCGTGTGACAGTTTCTATTGAGTGACTAACCAGACCTGTTTGCCTTTTCTTTTTCGCTAAAGTGAAGTCTCTTTAAGACGCCAAACATTTGTATTCATTGTAATGGATTTGCCCGACGTGTGCGACATTCCGATGAAACCTGAAATCTTAGGTTTTCGGCTTCATGTATTCAGAAGGTCTTTAACATTGACACAAGACGGCGACAGGTAAATAGACACCACCGTAAGTGAGATGAAAAAAGAAGGATAATAATAATATGGAGAGCAGAAATTAATGGACCTACATATGTATATAGTCATATATATATATATATATATATATATATATATATATATATATATATATATATATATATATATATATATATTGTTGAAAATTGAATTCCATTTCATGCTGGTAATTAAAATGTGCATTTAGAAATAAGTATATCCATGTATCTATCCCAGTGTGTTCCTATCTATCTATCTATCTATCTCAATCAGTACAGATCTATCTATTTGTTATTCTCTCTCTATCTCTCTCCCCTCTCTCTCTCTCTCTCTCTCTATATATATATATATATGTATTCCCGTATGTTTCTTCCTATCTATCTATCTCTATCTATCTCTCTCAGTCTGTGAATATACATCTATCTGTCATTGTCTGTTCATCTATCATTCTATCTAATGTATCTATCTATTTGTCTATTGGTATGCCTGTGTATTCATGTGCACATTCATCTCTTTCTCAATATATATATATATATATATATATATATATATACACACATATATATATATATATATATATATATATATCGATCTGTTTTATTTATGTGTATATATGTGTGCTTGCATCTGCAGTAGAAAATAACATCGTTATATATATATACATATATATATATATATATATATTCTCTGTATATGCACATGAATGAACTCAGAATCAGAGTTGTTCACAAAAATACACATTCACACATATATATATATAAGTGCTTCAAGTCAGAGAAACCTTCTATAATAATAATAAAATGCTTTCCAGCAACATCTTTATTGCCTAAAGCTGCAAAGCTTCATAGTCGCTCTCTCTCTCTCTCTCTCTCTCTCTCTCTCTTTCTCCCTTTTTACACACACACACACACACACACACACGTATATATATCTATGTATGTATGTGTGGATGTATGCGTGTATGCGTATAATGGATGAGTGTGTAATAGCACACGCGATTAGGATATCTACATAATTGTCTGCAGTAAATCATACATCGTATGTTTAATGACAATTTTTAAACATAATCGACGCAAAAAGTTCATCATAATTCATCTATTCACATACATTTATGCGTATGTATATATATTATACATACAATTTTTATGTAATAGTGACAAAGAGTCATTTGTATAAGTAATATATCTGTAAAAATGTATATCTTTTATATTGATATATATATATACATTGAAATATATTTATATACATATATTCATATTCATATGTATATATATATATATATATATATATATGTGTGTGTGTGTGTGTGTGTACGTGTGTGCGTGAATAGAAAAGTGTGTATGTGTGCATATATACATTTCTGCACATAGATTTTAATTAAACTTTCTATTCACTTCAAGTGAGTGAACGAAATCTTACACTTCCAGACGTATTGTCTACATTAGTAAACACGAACACAATAGGATCTAATTCGTGTGTATCTTTTGTCAATATATTCATGTAGATATTCAATTTTCATTCCAAATTATGCAAAATTCGACCCAAGGGAAGGTGTACAATCATTAATTAAAGACTGTCAACCAAAACTGCCACCATAACTATCAATAAAGGTTTCTTTAGTTTTCAAGTTGGTCTAGCTGGCCGCCTAAGTATGGATCACGCGTACGGGTCACACCAATTCACTCCTCATAATGCTTGAAAAACGGAAAAATTTTGCTTTTTTCCTACTCCACTCCTACATTTTAGTAAAGAATTCGATTTAAAATGTATGTTTATGCTAAATTGGTCCCTTAGTATGATTCATGCTGCATTTACACTTTTTTTTTTCTTTTGCTATTTGAAAATTCGGACTTTTTAGTGATCCAACAAAAGATGAGAGAAGTGACTCATCCATTGACCATGGCTCTTTAAAAATCTTTTAGTGATCACCCCCAACACGACATGTTGTCCAAAGACATTGGTTACATGATGGTTTCTTTTGAGTGATTAACTAAAATTGTCTCTGAGTAGTATTTTTTTTTTACATCAGCTTAGTTTTTTTAGTTGTTTTTTTTTTAGCAACTTCTCAATCTATGACAGTGATTGTGTGCTAGATCCGATTTTCTGTCAGTCGTAAGAGCCTGAGTAGCTCAGTCGGTAAAGCAGTGTCTTCCATAGAGAGCCGTAGCGGGAGAGACTCGAGTTAGAATCTTGCTCAAAGCTCATTCTTTTTTTCATCCCAACTAGAATATACCCGTAAAAAATGACGGGGTTGTTTATGTATGGCTCGGCTCTAAGGAGCCTAAAGCTATTTCATTTGGTAATTTTTTTTTTCATAATTCAAGTATGTTAACTTACGTTTTCTTTTCAGCCTCAAGTTAAATCAAACTGTCTCAATGTGTGATTTGGCACCAAGTCTCGAGAGTTTTTTTATGATTAATCTCCATTGTCATTGTTAAATCATAATAAGAAGGCGAATTAACCATAATGACATTTGTAAGCGCAAACTAAGAGAGAATAAATTAGCCATTATGCTTACATCATGTTATGATTTCCAACCTACGCTGTTGTATCTCTGTCTGGGAAAAATTGTAACTAAAAGAAAATTATAATGAAAGAAGAAACTACTCAAAAATTAATAATGGTTGGCAAGGCTCCATCTAGAAAATAAATCAGAATGATATTACAATAAGTGCAACTGATGAGCGAAAACGGAACGATTACAAGCCTAATGCCGAGCGATTTGTGGAAATGAACGATGAGTTAGAAGTTCAATATTCGTCTGTCCGTGAGAGCTCGTGTAGCGCAACTGACAGAGCAATGCTATACGTAAGTGCTTTCCTAGAATAAAAGGTATGCGTGTTCATGCCTCGCCTAGAGCTTATTACTTTCTTCTTTATTACCGATCCGTGCTGTTTACTCACTGCCATAGACTGATGGTTTGAGTGAAATTGCGATAAAAAGCAACTGACTCAATATTGAAGTTGAAAGGAAATATTAGTTTTTAAAAAAATCAATTATGGTTGCCAGTGTTTTATCTAATAAGAAATAAATCGGGACAATAAGTCAAAGGAACGTGGTCTATCCTAGGTTTTCAATAAAGCTGTTAACATCAAGGGATGCTCTAACACCCCATGTACATGCCATGGGTCACTTTTCCAGGGTTTGGGGAGGGACAGAAAGGTATTCATTCCGTGGAGAGGGGAAATATATCCAGATGTCGGTTGTCAGGTAAGGTAATGGGGAGTGCTCAAACATAGACTTGTCCAGAGCGGCTGCCATTCAGAGACTCCAGCCTCTATAAGGTTCCAAGTATCAAACTCTCTCATCCTCGATAAGAAGGCTTGAACAAGAACGGCGGGGCCGGGGCTGCCATGTTTGCCCCAACCCGAGCGGATGTTCATTGTGAGGCTCCAGACTCTCGGAAGTAGGTATCTACGTACATAAATTATATGAACTGGGGCATGCCCGTTCAAAAAGTGCATCTGTTTCATGAAAATCCTAGTGATGTTCAAACTTGATATAATGAGACGCGGTTCATTACTTATTTATGATGTCGTTAATAGCATTAATCAAAACAGGAATATCGTACCTCTCTCAATTCTATCCCGAAGCCACATCGAAATGATTGGAGACGCACATCGCGTGATAAACATGTCACTTTTTATGGTCAGAAAATATGAGTTCATCTCAGTATAGATTTTTATTGTTAGTTGAGCACCATCCTCGAAACAAGAAACCTGGCACTGCAATGTCCGGTGCACAGACCAACATATCTGGCAAATATCAACTTTGCACAATCACCAGTTGTTGAGTCATCTCGGTGCACACACACACACACACACACACATACACGGAGATGTCTCAAAATATCGAAAGGATATACGTTAATTCTTGAAAATATGTTATGCCTATCTTTGTCTTGTAAGCGTTTTCTTGGAGCAGTCTGTCGGTCGGTCATTTTCAATTGAATGCATGTCCAGTGATAAGGCACGCCTTAAAATACAGGGCATGTTGCTATCAGTGCGCATGCTCAACGGCCTTTGAAGGCTCGCTTCTTTTCCTCATTACAACAAAGTAAAACATATGACCTTTTTGACCTGTGCTGTGATCAAATATCCAATAGCATGAACACACACAGACACACACGCACACACACACACACATATATATATATATATGTTTGCCCTCGTATTTTTAATACGAAAAGATGCGGTGCCCTCTCAATAAAAATCTAATTACGAACCTTGCTGTTCTGTTGTTTTTTTCGAGAAACTTGAAATGTTATTCCATTTAATTTTATTTGGAGAAAACAAGATCCTGAAATCAAAGTTGCGAATTTTATTACGAAACTAAATAAAACGTTGAGATAAGAATCGGACGGGCATTTTATTCTGTACTACACGGATTCAAAGTTCAACCCTTGACCTGATACATTACACAGAACATCATCATCATCATCATCATCATCATATTTCCTCATTTTGAGTTTCTAGAGTGTTATTGCATCTGCTGATAACGTTTGCCTACCAAAAACGTAAACTCATTTTCTTTTCTATCTACTTCTAATCATAAGTCTTTGAGTTTCTGCAGGAAATCTTTTCTTTCCTTAGCAAATAGCAATTGTTTCTGAATGGATAAATTATGCTCTCTCATTTCATGGGCAATATATTTTAAATACTGTACTTTACGAAAATGTCTTTACCAGTGTCAAGTTCTCAGGATAAGAACTCGTGTGTCAAGTAAATATCAGTTTGAGTAAAATGACCATTTTCCACTAATCGCTCTTCGAATAATCTATACTAATATCTACTTGTTCGTATGTACGACCGTTACTCTTTTGAATCAATAATTAGAGTGTAGTATCGAGATCAATCGACCCAAAATACTTTCTTTGAAGTGATTAAAAATATACTAAATATCAATCATATTCGCTGTTTTCATGACAATGAAATTGATAACATAACAATGATTTTATAGCAATGTATGTGAATTTATAACAATACATATAAATTGCTTCAATTCTATATCCTCTTTCAATAGTATCGTCAATATTACAATTTTGTTCCTGAAAATCCACTCTACAGGCAGGTATTCAGTTAGTTCCAACAGAGAACCTGAATATGGTCTGTGGCCGAAATAAGAGGTCCGGGTTTGAACGATGTATTTATTGAATCGTAACTTTTTTGAAAATCAACTTTATGAAACTTCATATCACATTTATTTCACATATCTGGCAGAATTTCACAAAATATAGTTAGATGGAAATCAGATCATCATTAGACCCAATGATGTTTCGTTTTATCTAAAACTTTTTCAAAAACTAACTTGCTAAAATATGCCTGGAGTTCCCATTACTAACCGCAGAAAATTTAATCAGGATATGCTGTATGGCGCCTGAGTTATGCAGCCGCATACAGACGGAGAGACTGGTGAATTACAGCATGATAAACAAGCAAGGATCCTTTGTTTTGTGTCGTATTTTTTATAAGATTTTAGAAAACCAACTTGCTAAAAACATGCCTGGGGGTCACACAAACACACACCGAAATTTTCACCAGGATATGCTGTGTGGTTCCTGAGTTACGCTGTCACATACAGACATACATTTGGTGGATTTAGTGGGATACACCCCACCTTTTAGGTTTGTGTATTCTTTGGGAGCCTTTCAATTCTTTGTTTCTCCATTTTGGTCCTTTGCCAACCAAATAAAAGAACGGCGTCTTTCATTCGGTTCTTTAAAAAAACTCTTCTTGCTTTGCTCAATTTTCCTTTTTTCCTTTCACAAGCATTTTAAACATATTTTGTAGCAATTACTTCAAGCCGTGAACTAAAGTGGAACCCACCCTAAATTACACTTGATGGTAAAAGTTTTGCATTAGAAATCCTACCAGGTTTGCCATAATAATATTGCTATGTTGCAGTCGGAGTCAAAATAAGGTGTGGTCGGGGTGACTCCTTTTCAAATGAAATGAGAAACTTATGATATTACTACTTCACCCATGCCGTCAAAATAATGACGGGAGTATTTAAATAATTTTTGCAATTGCATTGTACTTAAAAAAAAATATCAAAGACATTATGTTGCTCGGTATTTTCTCGTTTATGTTTGAACAGAATGAAATTGGATTTTTTTTTACGTATTTGCAAAAATAAAAATAAAAAAGTGAGGGAGACTAATCAATAATCAACATTCAACAATTATCTCACTTGACAAATATTACAGACAAAAAATCTCATGGCATATCATATTAACCGATGACTGTATAACAAAAGTCGATTGAAACTGCCAAGTGATAAACGTCTCTTCATAGCATGTCACATTGGTGTTGATCAATTGTAAAATATTGGAAAAAGGAGTGATCAATTAATAAGTCACTTCTCTCGTCTATTGGGTAGTGATCATTGGAGAAAACATGGTTTGTCAAAGAACAAAAAAAAAAAAGAAGCATGAATGCGGCTGGAGATGAACTAATCGACAAATTTAGCACAAACATGCATTGTAAATTTGGGGGGAGTTTAAAGAAAACAAAAGCGTTCTTTCTAGGCGTAATAAGGAGTAGATGCTCAAATGTATAGCACTTTAACTTCACTGGTACTTTCCGTACGCACGACACATACAAACATAGATTATCATCATCAGTCTTTTATCGTCGGTCGTTGGACATAGACCTTCCCCTGTACTCGCCACATTTCACTATCGCAGGCGTTGTAGAGCCAGTATTTTCTGAATTTGTCTCCATCTTGTATTCTGCCGGCCTAGGTTGCGCCTCTCTGAGGATCCATACTGAGTCCATCGGTTATCTGCCATTCTTGCAATATGACAGACCCATTGCCATTTAAGTCTCCTAGTAGATTCTGTGATGTCGCAGACTTCTGTCTTCTCCCTAATATACAACGCTGTCTTGTGATCTCTCCATATGAGGTTGAGCATAATCCTCTCATGCACGCGTTGCATGCTCCTCAGTTTGAGGGTCTATCTCTTGGTTAAGTTCCATGTTTCAGCCCCATTAGTGACTATCAGGAGGATGCAATGGTTGTATACTCTTCTTTTTAGGATTATTGGGCTCGTCATACTCTACCAGAGGCACCCTAGAGTGATTCTTCGCTTGATTCCCTCTTCTTTTGAGGATCTCATGGAGATTCGTTGTCCTAAGTAGATGTAGTAGTTTTGCATCTTCGATTTTGACAGTTATGTCCTCATCTCGATGTGGTTGTTGCACATGATTTTCGTTTTACAGAAGTTCATGCGTATGCGAACTTTTTTGCTTCCTTCGTTTAGTTCATCTAGAATTAGTTGGAGGTCATGTGGGTTCTCTGCGAAAAAGACGATGTCGTCTGCAAATCTGAGATTGCTCAGATATTCACCATCTATTTTGATTCCTTTATTTTCCTAGTCTAGGTTTTGGAAGGTCATTTTGAGGCAGGCTGTAAAGAATTTAGCTGAGCTGTTATCACCTTGTGTTACTCCTTTTTGGCACTGAAAGGGTTCAGAGTCTTTATATAGTCTGATGGAGGAGTTACTGTGACTATATATATGTTGCAGTACTCTGACGTATTCAGAGTCTTCACCTTGCAGAGTGATGGCCTTCATGACCTCGGGAATTTCCACAGACTCAAATGTCTTCTTGAAGTCCATGATTGCTAAAGTGAGTGGCATTTTGTGTTCTGCTGCTTTTCCTTTCAGCTGATTAGCCTTCTCTTTTATTATACACAAAGATTCGATCCCTGAATTACTTTTCTTTTCCGATTTATTATTTCGAATTTGATTTGGTAACATTTATCTACTCAACTAACGGTTTACTACGTGGATTAAAAATAAGAGAAAATAATATAATTAATTATTTTATTCCCATAAATATCAATACTTTATTATTCAAGTATTGACTTTATCAACTAATACTTTGTTGAGAATCTTTTGGCACTGATCACCTCCAATAGACGTTTTCCGTAGTCATCTCTCGATTTATGTTTTCAACCACTCTTCTATGCAGAATTGTTGCAAATCAGTCAGATTCGATGGCTTCCGTTTAAGAACAGCAATTTTCAGTTTATGCCTTAAATGTTCAATTGGTTTTAGGTCAGGCAATTAAGAAGTCCGTTCAATTACCCTAACTTGATTCTTCTTGGACCATTTTGTGGTAGATTTCGGTGTATGTTATAAATCTGAGCGATTTGGAACGATTCTACGGAGAAGAATTGCTGTGAGGTTCGGAAGATTATGTCAACTCAACAGGAGTTTGACAATCAGAGATGAAGACAAAAAATAGTCAAAATTCACTTCTACCTCGCAATGAATTGGTTTGCATGCAGTCTGAGGTTAAAACTAACTAAACAGATTTAATATCGACGTGGGTGAACACTCAACAGAAGTGATCATACAGCGAGTTACATCTGTTTTTCAATGAATTTAAAGGCTTGATCAGAACTTCTGCAAGCCATCAAAGTTCCCGTAGCTCAGTTTGCAAAGCAGCTGGTGCGTTTGTCCAGGCTTCCATGTGGCAGGAGAGAGTGAGTTTGAGTCTCACTGGCAAAATAAGCTTATCTCATTTCGACTGGAGGATAAATAGGGTTTGACTCAAAATATCTTATTTCCCTATTATATTTTATTGCACCAATCTTGGTTGATAGGGAAGAGGGATACTAGCTGAATAATCAGGATTCAAAATAATGTCTTGAGAATCAGCATTGGAAATACTGCCTTCAGAATCAGCAATCAAAATTCTTTACCTCTCCATTGGCGCCTCAGGGAAATATGCAACTTCCTCGGGCACCAAGCAAGCGATATACGCAATATTGAGATTATATATATAAATACATATTTGTTTACGTTCAATCTGTTTCTCACATTGTCTTTTAAAGATCTTCAACAGTCTTAATCTTCTCAGCTTATCTTATCTTACTGTTGTTTGTCTTCGGTTTTTGTACCTGTTTTTTAATAAGTGGCATTTCCTGGCTCTTTTTTTTATGTTCCCCTCAGTATATTTTCTTTTACACACAAAAACAAACACATACACACATAAACATACACCCAAACACAACTATATATATATATATATATATATTGATAATTGCTGTAGAATCAGTCGAAAGTCCTCGATCTGAATTACCATATGGTCAATTCCTACATCAGTTTGACCCTGAAATTCGTTCTTTGTTGAGAAAAAAAAAGACCATTGAAAAAATTAAAACGACATTCAATGTCGGTCGTGTTCAACCAAACTTACAAAATGAAGGATTTCTGCCCAATTATACTATATATGCGTGCATGCGTGTGTGTGTGTGTGTGTGTGTGTGTTCTTATTAATTTGCCTATGCGTGAAGAGTGCTCGATATCGGGAAGAGAGCGCATGTAATTAGGTGTGCATAGAAAATTCAGTTAATATATATATATATATATATATATATATATATATAAATATGTATGTATATATATACATATAATTAGTGTTCTTGAACATATCATAAGTTGGTTTACAAGCATTCTGAGATTAAAACCGACCCAACGGATTTGATATCCACATGGGTGAACACTCAATAGAAGAGATCCGAACAGCGAGTCACGTCTGTTGCTACACTTACTGATCCCTTATCGTTAAATACGTTTTTTTAGGTAACCCACATAAGTAAGCCCTGTTTCTAAAAATCAAATGATGCGTAGTATAAGATAACATTCAAATACAATACATTATGATAATACCCTATATAAAATAATTGACTACATGGATGACATGTTATATATTGAAATCATAGCTGACAGGGAGGTGGTGTTTGATTAATATTGCTGGGGTGCCACACTAATATAACTGTTTTGTTTTTAAATTCCCCGAACGGTTATATCGTAAACAACTGATGATCCCAACAAGAGAAAATTTACACACCGTACCATAATAACAAAGTTTTTTTAAAATGTTTTGTGTTTAAAGCTGTAAAGCTATCTAGAATATATATATATATATATATATATATATATATATATATATATATATATATATATATATATATATATATATATATATATAAACTTCGGAAATAAGTTCTCAATGCGTTATTAAATGATATCGCATCTCATCGGGAGAACAGAGTTAAGTCTCTTTGAATTGAGGTAGACTTGAAAAGTTTCTTCTTACCCGGAACAAAAATGGTATTAGGGAGTGGTATATGACGTGGAGTTTCGTGTTTCCTATCTTGGGTGTATTCTGTATTCATGTGGTGGTTGCAAAAATTGGAATATTAGGAAAGCGAATATTATGTGACGAAGTATATATCATCGTCATCATCAGCAGCAGCAAGAACAACAGCACTTATAAGTCCAGTGCTGGACAAACGCCTTCCCCATCTCCTTCCATAACGCCCGTGATTGCGCTAACCACTGTCACGTTTCGTTCGAAAACTTTTCCAACTCGTCTCTCCAAATTTTGCTAAGTCTTTTCCTACTGCATATACTGTCCCACTGGCACCAATCGGTTAGCTTTTTATTCCATCTGTTGTCCTCTCTTCTCACTATGTGTCCCGTCCATCTCCATATTTATTGTTTAATTACTCGTAAAATACCCTTCACCCAATTCCTCTCTCGGATCCAAGTTGATCTTTTTTCTATCACTGAGAATTGAGAGTTATTCCTGACATTGCTCTCACCATTGCCCTCTGTGGTATCCATGTTCTTGTTCTCGAGAGCATTTACGAATTTCCGGGTTTCGCTTCCGTACTTTGTCGTTAGTATTATGCATTGATTGTATATTTTACGTAGTAAGCATATTAACTGTTTGGTTTTCAGTCACACCCCTCTCTCCCCCCCTCTCTCTCTCGCTCTCTCTCTCTCTCTCTCTCTCTCTCTCTCTCTCTCTCTCTCTATATATATATATATATATATATATATATATATATGTATGTATATATATATATATTATAGGTATATAAATCTATGTACCGACTGAAATAAATTAACTCGTGCTTTCTGCGCTGCATGCCTCTACATACATACATACATGTGGGTGTGCTTGTATATACATTTATAGATATATACACACATAAGCATATCTATTTACAAATACAATTATAAAGTTACAGCTATTTCATACTTCTACTGTAATTCAACATGTTAAACTTATTTTCCAGCAATCTCGATTCAACATAACTCATTTACATTTTACTGTATAACTTATGAGAACTTCTTGCGAGAAGGTCGTTTCCACAGTTATAAATTCTCTTTCTTATTTTTTTTTTCTCAAACCAAATACCACTTCATTTCTCTCCACCTTCTATATTCAATTTTATCATTTTTACCAAATGTTCAACTTATCTACTCTTCTAAAATTTTATTCCCTTTGTCAAGTTTTTTTTTCAAATTCCAATTTTGGGTTTTATGTTTCCTTTCAGTGTAACCGCATTTTTTAATATCATTTCATTTTTTTTTTCTTGCCAAGTTCTGAATTCATCAAAGACGTTGCTGCTGCGGCAGTCTATTGGCTCTAGAACAGTGCCCCCCTGGAGGCGCTGACTGGTTTTGAGGGGGTGTTGAAATGATTAAGGACCTAAAGGGGTTGTTTGAGCTCCTAGAGGGGGCCTTGTGGATAAACATCTATGATTCTAATTTACAAATGGCTATTGTTCAGTAGTACATCTGCTAAGAGATTCATTGATATAACATTTTCCTTGATAGAACTGATGTTCTTCTTCATAATGACAAACGACAACAAGTCTCTAAAATCTGTGTTGTGTATTTCTCATATTTACACAACCGGGGGTTGATATGTAGCTAGGTATCATGGGGGGGCTGAAAATCGTTGAGAAACCCTAATATAGCGCCAGTGTTTGAAAGAAAAAATCAGGGATATCATAGAATTGAATGGAAAACTAAAATGGCAATAGGCTGGTCATATTGCAAGAATGTCAGAGAACCGATGGACATCACAATTCACAATGCAGATAGCCAGAGATCATAGGAAAGTGACTGGCAGAATATACGATGGCGTAACGAAATGAACAAATTCAAAGAGTTTTGGCTCTGCAACGCCCATGATAGAGAAGTCTGGCAAATCCTGGGGACTGTCCAACTACGGACGCTCGGACTATTGCTGCTGCTGCTGCTGCTGCTGCTGCTGCTGATACAGTACTGGAGTTCCAAACCTGGGGTAGAAGTACCCTAAGGGGATAAATTTCACCTATCCAGGAGGTATATTTGTACAATTCAATAAATAATTTTGTTAGATGCTATCATTATTTGAACTGCTGATGATGATGTTAAAAACAGTATGGTCCCACGCCCGGTTAAAGGAGGAGGTTCGAGCTTGGGGCTAAGAACTTCAACTCAAAAAAGCTTTTTGCTATTGAAACCGCAATAGCGGTTGCAGCCCTATGTTCCACGATGAATCTACTTGAATAAATAAATAAATAAACAAATAGATAGATAGATAGATAGATAGAAACAGGCAGACAGATAGATAGATAAGAACAGACTGAGATAGATAGATTGATAGATAGATAGATATAAACAGACAGATATATAGATAGATAGATAAGAACAGGCTGAGATAGATAGATAGATAGATAGATAGATAGATAGATAGATAGATAGATAGATAGATAGATAGATAGATAGGGAGCAGGTTGGAGAAGATGAAGAAAATGGAGATAGGGAAGGCGGTGCTGATGAGAGAATTGGAAAGAAAGCAAGAAAAAAGTGTCGGCAAGAAGAAAGCATTGGAAAAACGCCATTCACACTGGGGAGATTGATATCAGACGAAGAAGAAAAGACAAAGGAAGAAGGAATTAAGGACGAATGAAGGTGGAAAATAAAATAAAAATGTTTGTTCTTAATAAACTAAAATTGAAAAAAAAAAAAAAAAAGATATGAAAGCTTAGAGAGATATTCTAAAATCTCCTTATAATAGTTCTTTACAAAAATCTGGTAATGTCGTCAGAAAAAAACAAAAAAACAACAACAAAGAACGTGCCATTATCTCAACCCAACTTGCCAAGCCGGAAGAAAACAACGAAAAAAACAACATCTGTAAATAAATTGATAAATAAACACACGAAAATACACCTAAAACGACTCGGCAGTAAACACAATACGGAAAGTTTTTCCATGATAGCATCTCTTTAATGCTGTTCCTGATAAATCTTAAACCAAAAAGTTTTGAAGACATTGTCTTTTTATTTTCCTATTATTTTTCAAAAAAACTAGAATTTATTTGAAAGTTTCTTTCTTTTCATTTTCTTTGTCGATGTGTTGTTGCTTTTAGCGAACTTGATGACAGCGGGCGTTTGTCTGAATGTGTCAGTTCTTGTGCCTTGTCTTTCATCTGGGAGTAGCGCCTTTAGTAATAGTATTTTAATGTGTTCTTCTTAGACATGAAACACATTTCTTATTGCACACAAAATATGTACATATTCATATTTATTTACATTTACATTATTTACATTATGTACACCCACACACACATTTACATATATGAATACATGTATATATATATATATATATATATATATATATATATATATATATATATATATATATATATACACACATATGTATATATATATATATATATATATATATATATATATATATATACACACATATATATATATATACATATATATATACACACATATATATATATACATGTATTCATATATATATATATCTGAATATATATGCATATACATATATGTATATGTATACATATATATGTATATGTCTATATATACGTAAAGTGCATGAATATTATATATCATGTATATAAAAAGAGAGATAGAGACAGACGGATGGAGAGATCATGTGCGAATGTGAGTCACGAAGAAAGGCATTTCTTCTTGCACACAAACATAGATATTCATTTTTTTTTACATTTTCATAATTTCTATTATATATATATTTATACATATATATGTGTGTGTGTGTGTGTGTGTGTGTGTGTGTTTATGTGTGTGTGCGTGCATTCAGTGGGCCATCATTTCATCATTCTTGGTCCGACGAAGCCATCCGGTGAAGTTATCACCACAAATATGAATAAATAATTGATATCCGTCTTTACACTCGGTCTTCAGATTTCCTTTCTTACACTACACGTACGTAAACATACATTTATGTACACTCACACACGCACACATAAACGCACACTTACACACACACACACACACACACACACACATATATATATATCCTGCCAAGAATAAAATGATCAAACATACCAATAAAATCCAAAATCTTACTAATTCTACTAAAAAATATATTTCGGTACTTCTATTCCTTAGACGATAATCAGCATCATACCCCAAAATTCCAACAGACACTCAATAGACCCTCTTTTGATCCCTGGGCATTTATTGATTCATTGAATAATCTAATCGATCCCCGGAGATCGATATCACAACTTTGGTGATCCTGGTCTTGCGAGCTGCATTGTACTGGACTGTTGGTTCTGTGTTTGAGAATCGAATTATCTCCTCTAAGACCAACTGATTCTGTGGAATCCAACTTCCTTCGTTCGTAAAGTCTGATCTCTAACCCTGGGTGTCCATCAGAGGAGTGGGGTGGTTAAGACGAAGCACTTGCTCCCCACGCCCGTGGATCAGGCCTCACTGAACACGAAGGGCTTAGAAAATTGTAACCTCATAAAAGAGAGGAACGAAGGGAGTCACTATTGATAGTGACAGCTTAGGGCGAGTCACAGCTTAAGCACTCCTTAGGTCCTTACCTGAGAACCGACGTCCGGACATGTACCCCCCAATATATCCTTTTACACCCCACTCCTCAGTCACCCTGGAAAAGTGGCAGCGGTCGCCCGTGCTCCTAATACTAATTCTGGGTGTATTCTTGTTGCGACCTGATGACAAATGTCTCTACACGTTCTTGCTCTCCCCAACAAGGTGGCATTGGCACGATTCCTGGCATTTTCTGCTCTTTTTCTTCCTTTTTTATTCTATGAGAAAGAAACAATCGTTGGATTTAAATCCCAAAAGCTATTCTTCAATGTCTCTTCAATCGTCACTTCACTTAAAACATTTGGCCTTATGCTTTCCATCGTGTCAGGCCTCAGGACACCCGAGTTTTGCTTCTTATATATATATATATATATATATATATATATATATATATATATATATATATATATATATATAAAATTATTTCTATTTATCAGTGATCGTCAATGCGGTGTTTTGTGTACTTCTACATATCTATTAGAATAATTCTTCTGTGTGCGTATGTATCTCTGAGCGTGTGTCTCAGTGCGTGTGTGTCTCTATGTATCTGTATTAGTATGAGTGTGTGTCAGTTCAGTTATTAGGTATATGGAAGACCCAAGTCTATTTATATCACGGCCATACGGTGAGTGCCAAAAGTATCCAATACATTTCAAAAGGTTCAATTTCAACATCCTCAAATAGCTTCGAAATTGACAGAATTTGGACCAAGGATACTGAATCAAGAATGAACCTTGACGAGGTTTGTACAAAAGTCAGAAATATTTCGTGTAAATTCTGTCAATTTTGAAGTTGTCAAATGATGTTAAAATCAACATTTTGGTACTTTTCGCGCTCTATACTTCATGTGAAAATATATAGGTTGCTTATGTGCATCGGAATCTTTGCATCTGTGTCCGTAAGCAGTATGATATCTATAGAGGCATAGAGATATTCGCTGCTTTTTCTCTTCGCAGTTTCGATTATTCGTGGTTCAGGCTTGAAAAGTTTAATGAGAATATTTTAGCGAGTTTT
This sequence comes from Thysanoteuthis rhombus, assembly GCA_963457665.1. Classification (NCBI taxonomy): domain Eukaryota; kingdom Metazoa; phylum Mollusca; class Cephalopoda; order Oegopsida; family Thysanoteuthidae; genus Thysanoteuthis; species Thysanoteuthis major. The sequence continues at coordinate 67,178,387 of OY735207.1, forward strand.
GTGACGTACTGCAAGAAGACCGTAGTAGAGAAAGTAAGCTGTACAGTATGAACAAAATGTGAAAGGTTTAAGAAATCATAAATGTATACATATTTGCAACATATACCACGGACTTTTCACAAAATGTGACACGTGTCGATTAAAACGATTTGAACGAGTAATCTGTTAATTTCATCGTGATAATCCTTGTGTTATTAATAAGAATAAAGATTGTGAAGAAATTATTAATTAAAAATTATTCATGTAGACAATATAAACCTGGGGATAATCGTGGTTAAAAACTTGTTTACATCCGCAAAATAATTAGTCAACCAGTATTTTTCCCTAAGTACCTGTTCTATAGTTTAATGAATTTCATGGTTTTCGTAAATTAACTGCAATTTTTTACTGGATGTTTCACAGTTTTCATTTATTCATTTGTACATTTAAAATTCGGGAGTTGTTAAGTTTTTGTTTATTAAAAAGTTAACAGTACAAGATTTATAGTTTTGGGGGACCAAACGAGTTTGAGGAAGCCAGCGAAAAATTATTTGCGGATTTAGCGTATTTGCACTCCACCCCTGGTTCCCCTAACCCCTGTGAGGGGATAACAGCATATTTATTTATTTTTTTCTTATTGGAAGGACCTTTTGTACATTATTATAAACGCGTCTTTGCACTGTATGATGCTGTCGTCCTGGGCAGATTTCGTCTTGACGTCACAGACGCACACACCTAGATACACAGGTACAAATTCTAGCTGTTAGCCGATCTGCCCTTTTCCTGACCCCTGCAGTTGTACTTACAAGACGCTAATGATTCGTTTGACCCCTACTCGCTATTGTTACTGTTGGGATGACAAAGTAGAAGCTGAGGAAGAGAGTGGGAGGTGGAAAGGATATTGAAGGCGCGTGGGTACTCTGCGTTCGTACCATTCGATAAATCATCCGCAGAGAACACTATAGCTTATATATATATATATATATATATATATATATATATATATATATATATATATACATACATACATACATATATATATATATATATATATATATATATATATATATATACATATATATATATATATGTATATATATATATATATATATATATATATATATATATATATATATATATATATATATATATATATATATATACACAGATTAGTTTTTATACAGTGAAACAATTCACGGATGTACGAGTGCAGTCATAGAGGGCAAGGCATGATTAAAAAATTCTTTTCCAATATCTAAACTAGGAAATTTGTATCAATAAAGAACCTAAATAATCCCTAGTAATCATAAATGGACCTTAAAAACAATGATATATAATTTCTATTGTATCTAATGGAAAGATGGAGAGAAAAAATAATGGGTGCTCCCGCTCAAACTCCTGGGGCCGCTCATTATATATTCAAATTTCTATGACATGATCATTTAAACAAAAGAAATGGAACTTGTTTCAGTGGGAAATGGTCGGTAAGAAGATAATGTTAAAGAGGAAAAGGGAGAAAAAAGAAAAGAAGAAAAAGAACGAAAGAAGAAGAAAAAGAAGAAAAGAAAGAGAAGAAAAGAAGAAGACGAAGAGAGGGAAAATGCTGGAAAAGAAAAGGAAGAAAAATAAGAAAAAAGAAGATGAAAAGAAGACAAAGAAGAAGAAAAAGAATAAGGAAACGAAACAATAGTAGAAGATAGTACTAAAGAGACATAATGAGAGTGATAATGCTTATATCTACTTCAAGTAAAGAAGAAAGAAAGAGACAAACAAACAAATTAAGAACCCTTCCCGTGGCGGAGATGGTTCCATATATTGCACGGATACCAAATGACAGCGTTCGAGCTCAGATGAAGAATCAGGCTTTAGAATGTTGGTTTTCCAGGCAGGCATGCCCTCAACATTCGATACTTCCACGCCACACATCATCTAACCTAGAGTCGTACCAAGTCTAAGATTGATAGATAGATAAATATAAACATTCAGAGATAAATAGATAGATAGATTGGGTGTGGGCCTGTGATGGATTGAATTATAGGTACTGGCCTGATCATTGCTGGAATTATTATCGTTCCTTAGACCAAATGTTGTAAATGTTTCAGATCAAAACTAAAAATGTCAGTCCTTCTCCAAATGTGGCAAAGATAGTCCATAAAATGCAAATCTGGGACGCCATTGCAATAAAAAAACTGAACGAGAAATCAAATCAGAAGTAGGCATAATGCAGAGGAGGTAACGGTAAAAATTCCTGGATCCATCCTAAAATGTGTGAGTTTCTGGGTTTGGCACTCGCACATCACAGTTGGTACAAAAGAATCACATCTTTCTTGGCCCATTGTCCAACCTCACACAAAAATTGAAAACTGAAATTCATTGAGAACTTTTGAAGATATTGTATGGTGTATGTAGACTGTGGACAGATAGATAGATAGATAGATAGATAGATAGATAGATAGAGTGGGACGGAGCGATTCATTAATTCGCCTTAAAAAAATTAATCACAGCCCGTTGCCAGTCCTTCCTCAAATTTTCATTAAAATTAATTGAGAATTTCTCGCAAATATCGTGTGGACGAATAGACAGACGGGCAGACATGGACACCCGCTTCCATCTTTTCAGAGAAGAGCAAATAGATATAATCGGAGGTGGGAGATAGGGGTTTAAAATTTGGAAATTCATAGTCAGTAGAGGAAAATGGTGCTGAAAAATTGTTTCATGTAAACACAGCTTAATTTTTCCAAACAAAAAAAATAGTATTATTATTTGCAGGGTTTCCACCAAGTCATATGAAGAATGAATTTTGCCACCGCCCTTGGAAATATTCAATTTGCCTGCTTTTGGAAGAGTGGCTGTGGCTGTCCATCTGTGTAGCTGTGCCTTCAGTTGATGAAAACAATAATAAAGCAATACTGATGTCGATGGGGGTACTTTGGAGAAGAGAACTCTTTTCCTGAAGCCGCTGCAGGATTTTGTCCTTAAGTACACGCATAGATGCCTATTTAAGAAGGCGCATTTTCTCTGACAAGATTGACGCAGAATGTCGAACATTCCCTTTTACAAATGTTAGAATAAGGCATCACATAAACTGAAAAGGGAGTATTTTACCTATAAAATAATATTTTTATTCACGTGCTAAATGTATAGGCTAATCTGGTCCTGCAGGGGAACGAAACAATTTTGTGGTGTCCAGTGGGAACAGACAGCACGGATATAGAATAGGTTCATACAGTAAATATAGAAGAATCGAAAAAGGCAACGATGATGAAGTACGTAGATAAGAAATTATTGAGAGAAGAGGATGGCTAAGAAGATAGAAATCTCAGGGGATTGATAAAAGCGAGGGTGTTAGGATTAGAGGAGAGGGAATTGGGCGATAAAACGCTGTGAAGAGCGCGGCGAAAGGAAATGAGAAGTGATAAGACTTGGGATTACAGAACGAGAGAGAGAGAGAGAGGGGTGAGAGGAGCAGACAGGGGGGAATAGAGAGAGAAGGGTAAAGAGTGGAAGATATATGTATATATATATATTAGAGAGAGAGAGAGAGAGAGAGAGAGAGAGAGAGAGAGAGAGAGAAATGCAATTGTTTGAATCATTCGAATGGACCGCGTCAGTGGTTTGGTGGGGTATTTTGAATTTGGTATTAATCAGTTTACAAGGCCACCGTCGACCGGACGGCACCCCTGCACACACACACACACACACACACACACACACACACACACACTTGCACACACATATCTATATACAATCGACTCCTGTTGTTACGACACCCTTGGGGATTCAAGAGAGCCATTAAAACAAATTAGCCGTTATAACAATTTAGCCGTTATGGGTCTTATGCGAAGTGTATTAATAACGAGAAACCAAAAAGTACAGATAAAAATGACTTTTTATCACCCTTTCACGGTATGATACTCCATATACAGTATTATTTTAAGAGTTTACTAATTTTACTTTTTAAAATAATGCACGCGCTATTTACTGACGGAGGTTAACAAGCTTGGCTGCGCTAGGGTCAAACTCCCTCGCATCATTAAAACCTAAACAAAAAAGAATTCATTTTCCGTATAATATAATTCCAAAACCACGAATTCTATTCCAACTCTTTTATTAGTGGTCCCTATAATGAAACAAGTGAACCTAAGTTGAAAGTGTGAATTCGTCATCAGTTTTTGCGTACCTAACTCCTATTCGAGCCGTAATTATGTTACTGGTTTTTGCTAAGGTCAATGTCCCTGTTGTGACTACAAACGATGAAATAAAGTCAGCCAGCTGAATGAGATGTGGTAACTTTTGCAGAACAAGTCAACCAGAGTTGGGCTTTAGAAGTGGTGGGGGACTCGTCATCAGTTTTTGTGCATGACGTCACTCATTTTTCTTCTGATCGTAGTAATTGTTACATATAAAAATGAAGTCAGAACTCAATTATCAGAGTTTGACAAAAGAAAGAAAAGGTGTACTTAGTCGGGGGTTAATCTGCCATTGACCTCGAAATCAAGGAAATAAATTTTGCTCTCAGTTAGATTCGATCCGAAAGTATACTGTTGTCTAGATTTAGGAGAAAAACAAAATAAAACAAAACAAAACCACTGAGCCACGGGAACACTGTTGTACAGTGTAATTAATTCATGATAATAAAAAATATGGTCGGTTGAATAGCTCAAAATCACGGACAAATATCTACTTCCTTTTTAGTATATCTCATGTTTTTATATTGTTCAATGGTTTTATCATTTTATCAACTGTTTTAATGACATCCTTCGCAGCAGAGTAGTTTTCACCGAAAAGGAAAATAAATAAAATTTATGAACAAGTTATTATATAAAAAATAATATTTTCTGAAACCGAGAGCTCGGAAACGTGATTCGACTCGACATGACGTCACGAATACACTGTCTTTCTTTTTTTAAAACCCCTTCCCTCTCTTCCTCTCTCTCACTTACACACACTCACTCTCTCTCTCTCTCTCTCTCACACACACATACACACACACGCACACACTAATTGTGATGATAAAGTCAAGTACGACAATAGTAGAAAAGAAATAAAATGATAACGATTTAATACTTTCGACCTGTTGAAGCATTTTCTGTGTTGTAAAACCATTTACAAGACGAAACCGGAAACTATAAGTCTGTGTCCCCGGTTTCATTCACTTGCTCTCTTGGTGCATTCCGATAATGGACGATGATTACAATAGAGAAAGAATGTCTGATAAGTAAAGGAGAGGTCGACGGAGAAAAAAAAAGAGATGAAACACAAGCCTGGCTGAAGCAGGGTCAAAAACTCCCTCTCCTACTTCCAAGTAAAGATGATCACCGCAACTTTTTGTATTGGATGTATAAGAAATCAATTTGTAGATGTATGAGGCTTTTCAGTTCTGCTCTCGGTTGGTTGGAGAGCCGCCTACCAATCTCATGGCCCTGATTTCAAATCACGGTAGGAAAACATTAATTTTGTCAAACCAAGTCCAAACGTCGAGTTGACTTGTTTTTTTGTTCTTCCTATGCTAACAAGAACAACATAAACAATCCTCGCCAAATATGGAGGAGTAAAAATCGACTTTGGTATGCTGATGTCTTACCAACTGAGCTAAAATGATCTGTTTGACAGTCCCATCTACAGAATTTATCTTACAGATAGGCGAAGGCTTACTTCATTGTAATAGATAAATAGATTTACTCCAAAGAAAATATCCATTTTTATCATTTTTCATTTACCATATCTACAATACAAAAGTTGAAGTAATCGTTCTCAGTCGGAATAGACATTGGAATGGAGTTTAACTATGTCGTAGCTAATGAATAAGTATTTATCATATTATCTTTTAAGATGTTTTCCTCGTAAAAAGAAATTCACCATCATATTGGATCCATCCAACAATCATATATATATATATATATATATATATATATATATATATATATATATATATATATATATATATATATATATATATATATATGTGTGTGTGTGTGTGTGTGTGTAATGAAATAAAGGATTTGCCACACAAATGTTTATTTTTCTGCCATGTTTGGGCTTCTTCAGGCGAAATATAAACGTGTTTGTGTTGTGAATCCTTTGTTTCGTCATATTTTAAGCTCTACTCAAACTCAGCCTAACGTTTACTGGTGAATGTATCGAGCACTTCATGTAATAAACCCATCACACATCGGATATTGCATTATATTATCTTGCATTATATTGCCTTCCTGATTTGTATTGTATATATGTATAAATATGTGTATGTGTGTGTATGTTAGCATATATCCGTAAAAAATCATGGGATTATTTATGCATGAATCGGCACTTGAGTTATTTTTTTTATCGTATCCTAATTTCGAGTTTTTTCCCCTAGTCTCAACTCCTCTCAAGCTGTTTTAAAGTCTTAAGAATTTCCGTGACGTAATTTTCATTGTTGTCATAAAAAGAGAGTAATCTAAGTCCAAACAGACAAAAAAAAATTGCATACTTGCTCATTATATGTATTGATATCATCATCGTCATAATCATCAGTCTTTTATCGTCCGTCGTTGGACATAGGCCTTCCCCAGGTTTCGAGGGCGTTGCGGAGCCAATACTTTCGATTCGTCTCCACTTTTTCTATCCATCCTGTATTCTACTGGCCTTGGTTGAGCATGTTATCTCTTGGGATCCAATATGTGAGTCTTGATGTCCATCGATTGTCGGCCATTCTAGCAACACAGCCAGCCCTTTGCCATTTGAGTTTCCCAAAGGTTTCTATGATGTCTTGGACTCCTGTTTTTCCCCAAATATACTGTGCTGTCTCCATGTGATGTTGGGCATGATTCTCTCGTATACACGTTACATAGTTCTCAGTTTGCAGGTCGGTCTCTTGGTTAGATTCCATGTTTCAGCTCCATAGGTGACAATCGGGAAGATGCTTTGGTTGTTTACTTTTCTTTTTAGGATTAATGGGATTTGCTTGCTCTTCGAAGGCTGAGCTTATTCAGTCGAAGGCTTGACACCCAAGAGTGATTCTCCGCTTGATTCTTTCTTCTTTTGTGGGTTTCATGGAGATTTGTTTTCCGAGGTAGATATAGTGGTCTACTTTCTCCACTTCTACTTTTTCGATTTTGATCGACATTCATTTATTTCTGAAATATTTGTTGCACATAGCCTTTGTTTCGCTGGAGTTCATGTGAAGGCTGACCTTCTCTCCTTCTCTGTTCAATTAATCTAGCATTAATAAGAGGTCTAGGAAGTTCTCTGCGAAAATGAGATGTTATCTGTAAATCTATGGTTGCTTAGGTATTCGCTGTCTTCTCTGATTCCTTCATTTTCCCAGTCCAGATTTCAGAAGATCATCTTGTGGTTGGCTGTGAAGAGTTTGGTTAATCTGGTATTACCTTGTTTTACCCCTTTTTGGAGATGAAAGGAACTGCAATGACTGAATATATGTTGCAATACTCTGATGTATACGAAGTCTACACCTTGTAGAGTGATAGTCTCAATGAGCTTGGGAATTTCCTCGAAGGCCTGCTTGAAGTAGATGAATGTTACAGCGAGTGGCATTGATATAAGTTTGGTTGAAGAGTTTATTTCTCTAAATTTGGTGGAAATTTGTTCTTGTCCTTGTTTTTTTTTTGTTGTAGTTGTTGCCAAGTCAACTCCCAAATTGAAGTAAAGTTCGACAATATCAAATTTAAGTAGTGAAAGGAGTGGTATAAAAGATGTGTGAAGGAGAACCATGAAAATGATTTTTCTAAAAGAGAGAACGAACACAAGAAAAAAAAAATAGAAAACATGAATCCAACTTTTACGAAGAAAAAAAGTGAAATGGGAAAATTGCGTTCAGCGTTTTGTTTCAGATGATGTTATTTGTAAACAAAGGAAACCACAAATTAAATAAAGAAATCTCATTTGTACACCATTTGCTCTTCCCAACAGTGTCTTTACCCAAACATATATAAATATGAGTGTGTTGTGTGGATGTGAGGTGATCCGACAGAATGTTGGTAATTTGACAATGGAAGGCGAGAGGAAATTTAAGAGAGAAAAAAGGGTGTTACATCTTGAAAATATTTTTATTATCACTAAGACATGTTTTGGATGCATTTCGATGGTTGCCAACCACCTTTACAAAAAAAAAAACTTGAAACAGATAGAAAACTGTTTGCTATTTACATGTTTGAGATTTGAGTAATGAATTGAGGAGACGTGTGCTTTTGGTTGTTTAGTAGGAGTTGGACGGGTGGTCTTAGTATTTGAGTCGGTGAGAATTCTCTGTTGCTCCCCCCCCAACCAATGACCCTTCTTATTTCAGACCAACCTGATTTTCCTAAATTTACTTTTACTTTCCGATTGTTAAATTACCAGTAAACACATAGACACGTAAATTTATATATACACACACACACACACATATATATATATATATATATATATATATATATATATATATACAACCAACGTAGGCATCTGCCAAGAGGAGGGCATTCCTGCCAGACTGCTCCTATTCGTGCCTCCACTGTTGATTCATAGGGTGCGAACCTTCGGTTTGAGAGGTGGTGTCGGACCTGCGCAAGTCGAACTTCATCTGAAACACTATTGCGCAGTCTGAAGGGTTATTCCGAACACAGCAACCTTCGCCTATGGTCTTGATGCTGTGAAAATCCCTCGCAAAATATTTTCGTTTGCAGATCATATACATATATTGTGTATATGTAAGGGGATTATTTACTGTCTCATACTCTTATTTTATAAATGTTACATATGTCTATGTTAGTGAATTTCTTAGTGTTCTATCTATTAGATTAATCTTTGTTATTTTTTACGAGTATTTGAGTTCCTTACCTAAGATCTAGCCACAGTCCTAAGACCGTACAAATTCAACCCAAAGACCATACTAACATGTGGTAACCCTGATTTAGGGCACTAACCGCTGTATTGCAGTACTTCTCTAAATGTCCTCATCTTCGTCCGCCCTTTCGGCCTGAACACTCGAACCGTGGCGATCGTGATGAGCTTTGCAGTCTGAAACAACCTTCTCAGTAAGGAAGAATCACATCTTTTTGGCGGGGGCCAGTTGCCTGTTGTCAAAATATTCAACCGAATTGAACAAGAACAAAAGCCAACAAAGCCAGCCTATCATCTACCAGGTAGCGGTCTTGTGAGAGCAGCGGTGAGCCTTTGACAAAGTAAAGTTGATAGATTCCAGGTTTTTTAGGCGCACATTTTAAACAGGACTTAAAAATAACGAAACGAAAAGATAAAGTGTTCGCTATACACCCAGACATACAATCATGTACTAAAATCCATCAATTTGAGAACATGAACATTTTACCATTGCTTACCAACAAATGAATGTGGGTGTTCACCCAAGAGGTCTCACCAATCAGCTAGATGTGGTTAACTAATCGCAACCTTGGTATTTTTTGGTTTTACAGGTATAAAATATCTTAGTATGACTGGCTTTATGATGGTTAAAACTGACTACATTTTCTGTTCCCGGCTAACTTTCTCGCCAAACAGTGTTAAAAAATATAGTAACATTAGACTGGCTTTAAAACGGGTAAAATTGGATAGATTTTCAATCTCCTCAACTGGTTGCAAACCAAGACCGGAGAGAGCAGGTTGTCTAATTATTAATGGGAGGGGGAGAAGAGAAGGGTATTTGTGCTAAGTGGGCGCACACTGTTTCAGTTCGAACTTAGTTTGCCGGTTCCATTTTCCGTGCTGGTAACCGTTAAGCCACCCGCTATGTTCTTACACAATCTTATTTTATTCCCAATATCATTCTCTTTAAGAACATATCCCCAGACATGATACACGGCACTAATCCATCTCATCTTGCTGAGGCTCAACAGCGACAATATATATTTAAAAATGATTGCTGGCAAAACATTTTCAGTCGGATAGCACTGCGTACATTATGAAAAGAGTATATATATATATATATATATATATATATATATATATATATATATATATATATATATATGTATATATATATATATATATATATATATATTAGCACAGATATTTCCCGGTATGTAGGTAAGATATTTTTACAACGTAATGTTCCTTCATGAAGTACATACATATCCTAGCGACACAAGAAACCGACCAGTATCACTTTAATAACAATAATCAGATTGGCGCAGGATATCTTAGTGTATCGTCTAGCTAATGAACAAGGCTTCTAATATCACGAGTGTGGCGAAATCATTGAGGCACAACTTAATTAGGTACTTATATTCTCTTTTTTTCTGCTTACAGAATAGCTAACTCATTGCTTTCGTCTTCTTTCCGCTGACTATATCCTAATTATCGTCTACTCCTCATGCAGTGAAGGAAGATATGATTATATAATAGCATTACGTAAACAAGGTCATCCGTACGTGGATGAGACGACATCTTACTTCTGTTCATCTAGTTCTGTTAATAAGAATATGTCCCTATCTATCCTGTTGATTGCAAGCTATTTTCCGTCAATGTTCTATCCTCCCCCCAATCCCGTCTCCCTGTCTCCGTCTCCCTCTCTCTCTCTCTCTCTCTCTCTCTCTCTCTCTATATATATATATATATCGTGGGGTACCGTTGGGGTATCCTTGATTAGTGGTAATGATATTCCTGCCCGAAAACAATAGGGCGTCGGAATCAACATCAGATGAGGGCTTTATTGGCAGCTCTGCTGCGGTTATTTCTGCTGTAATTGTATATTCATTTATTTCTTCTTCCTCTTCTTCTTCTTCTTCTTCTTCTTCTTCTTCTTCTTCTTCTTCTTCTTATTATTATTATTATTATTATTATTATTATTATTATTTATACATATGAGTCAGGTGCAAGATAAGGTATGGCAACTAGTAGGAGTTGTGATTTCATGGCGTTGCTGTTTAAGTCCTACAGGCTTGCACGATGAATTTGTGGGACATTCGTAGTAAGGCCTCTGGGTCCTACGTTTGTCGTAGGAATTTCCCTTTTGCAGGCGGATGGCCAATCTGGCTCAAATAGTATTTGCCCTTTGGGAGTATATCCGACGATAAGTTTGACTGGAGCAGTTCATACGCTCTGATCCAAACTTCGCATAAAACTGCAGTTCATATACTATGAAGTTTCAACTTAGTATAAGTTTTTATCACATTCTTTTCTGGGCTTTGAAGTTTTCCATCTTTTGCTTGTGCACAGAAAATAGATCCTAGAAGAATAGTACTGCTAAGGCAGAAATTGTACTTCATTGTATCAGAAATTCTTGCTTGTAATGCATGAAGATAAATTTACTTATATCATTCGCCACGAGTATGTTTTCATTTTTTTTATTTTTTTGTCTTTAAATCTGTCAGTTGAGATAAATATTAAAGACTGATTATAAAGTAGTCTCCATTTAATTGTTTTTGAAAATGTGTAACCATCCTGGGTTCTTTCTGGTTGAACATGAAAAAGAAAATGCTGAGCAGCAAATTATTTTAGCTATTTTATAAGTATAATGCAATTGCAAAATTATTTTTTCACGGGGTAAACAAGGAAATGAATAAAGAAATGGGGGAAAAAAACATTTCACTTCGGGTGACAATAAAAAGTCAATTTTAGGTCAGGTTGATTTTTGCGTTTTAGGATGGGAAAATACATTTCAATGTAATGAAAATCTTGTTAGCTTTGTGAGTAGGCTTTTACTTTCCTATCTCATGTGATAATTAGCAGTGTGTGTTTAAAGTCTGTCACGCCAAGGAACGCAACTGAAGTAGTAAAATAGAATTTCATGCTGTGATGATGCAGTAGAAATGCTGAATTTAGAGAACAATGAAAAAATATAAGAATTGAAAAATGGAAAATAAAAGAAAGCTGGTTGAGGTCAACAGAACGATCTATATCCATATATTTCATAAATGCTGCCATTTGTTTTATGGTACACATAAACTAGTTGGCTTATAAAAAGGGACAGGGTGAGATGGTGGTTATGGAATTCCAGCAGGAACTAATTACATGTGCATCGCTGTAACGCTCTTGGGAAGGGCAGTAATTCATTACTCGCAGCACCCTGAACATTCTCGTCACTGGCACGCCGCAATGGTTAATAAGGAAGAAAGCAAATAGTTGTTGTGCTCATTGCCAACTTACACAAGGACATGTGTTCAACATCTGTGCGTGTGTGAGCACACACATATCATACATATGAAGGAATGGCTTGGCTTCGTTAACGAAGATTTTCTGAAGATTTTGCATGTTATTCATATGGTTTAAGGTTTATGAGTGTGTGTGTGTGTGTGTGTGTGTGTGTGCACAGGCATGTTTTCATTAAAATCAACAATCCACTTGGCAAGCTCACAAAGTTACGTCTCAATACACTTTGTATACCTGTGAGTGCAAAATTAGTTAGTATATATACATCTATATACACAGGCACATCATTCAGTTGGATCACTTTACACCCACAATACAAACATACACACAGACATATATATATATATATATATGTATATATATTAGAAAAAAAGATGACGAATATTTGTTTGTTTGCTTGTTTGTTTGTTTGTTTGTTTTTTGTTTGTTTGTTCTGTTTTCATAGACTCCTGAACGGTTGCACCCTACTGGCTAAGAATTTGTGCACGAAGATAACTTGATCAACGATGAACATAGGATAGGTGGCAATGATCTCTGGTGACCTCTAAGAGTCAATTCAAGGTCAGGTCATTTTGCAGGCATTTTCAAATATGATGGATAGAAATGCACCCTACGGCCTACAAGTTTATGAACAAGTGTAACTTGACCCCAGGGTCAGATCTCTTCTGACATTTTTAAATAGGACGGAGTCTGCTACAAACTATGGACTGAAAATACCTATACCAGGGTTACCTGATCACTGGATGAACATAGGATAGGTGGTGCTGACATCTAGTCAATTTTTGTATTTTGGATAACTTGACCACATAATGAACATAGGAAATGTCATACTGGCCTCTGATGACCCCAAAAGATCATTTTAGGACCAGTTCAATTTGGGCATCTTAAAATCTGGAGGAGACGAATCCCTTTGGGCATTTGCAAATACACGGAGCCTATGTTGTTATATTTGAAGCTTTTTTGTTTGTGCAGTCCTGACGAGGGAAGGGTCAGGTCCGACGAGGAGGATTGCGCTTGAGCACAAACAGCCCCCATCTTAAATTAATTTTTTGACATCTTTATAAAATATAATTCGCTTTTCTGTGTTATCATATTTTAAGTTTCTTTTGGGAGTGTGTGCAGGTCCGACAGGGTGAGATACAGGCCCGAAGGGAGGGGAAGGTGCTTGTGAAGTTTTTCCCCGGTCAATGCTGGGTACTCCAGGTAGTGTATATATATATATATATATATAGAGAGAGAGAGAGAGAGAGAGAGGGGGGGGGAGGGGATGAGTTTTCTACGAATGGTAATTTGTATGTATATTTATTCACATATGTTTTTAGGGAGACAGTAACATAGATACAAAAATGCATAACTTTTTTCAAAGTCCAGTCAGCTTCATTCTTTCGTACATTAGAAGATTTGACCCCAGCAATGAAAGTATTAGTTCTGGTTCAGCAACCCACAATCCATTTGTGTAACAGAGATACCTAACCGATATCTGCCGTCACCAGGGATAGTCCATGCTATTGTTGTGGGGCCAAGTAAGAGACCCTCTGCCGGCAACAAACACATTCGTTACCCTATAGAATCAGTCACGTCATAGGACGACGACTTTTATTTGAAATGTGAATAATTCATTCCTCAATTGGCCTAAAAATTTACAGCATTTATCAGTGAAGTTATAAACGTTATCTTGATTTTAGTAGCACTTAAAATTCAAAACCTCATGCAGGTGTGTAGCTTTCCGGGCCCGTGTAAAGCTGGTAATAGGCCTAGGCCAGATGGGAAATGTAGGCCCTATTTCAAACTGTCCATTAGAGATTTTCTTTATTGTAACAATTGCTAAATGCATATGGTTTACGCAAAGGTATATACATGAACATGTAGGGTAAATCACTTACAAAAGACGGAACAGAATAAAGGAACTAGAACGATTTATTGGGAGAAGCTTGTGGCAAGCAATTTTCTTCGAAATGTATATAAGATAAATCAGGATACCTGTACGTCGCACAAATGAATCACTGTAGCCCGCGCGTTTACCAAAACTAATTATCAAAAAAAGTAATCTGAAATTATCTTTCAAAAAAGATATTTTATCTAAGAGAAATACAAGCGCAAGATTTGGGTTTCGTTCAAAATGACCATGGAGAGCTCAAAAAGCATTCAAAAGAAAAACAGAAACGTTTTTAGATGGGGGCTTGTGGTGTACACGTGCGAATTGTCATGTTGTAGTCCCCAGAACGTGACCAGGAGTGCCCAGGGACACATACAGACAGGGATGCACAGACGAGCGAAGAGAGCTGAATCTGCAGCTCATTTGGCTGGTTGGTCGAGTGGGCCATTTGTGTTGCAACGGCGATTCGATGACAGAAAATAGTACACTAATAAGAAGTGGTAAATACAATAGAATTTGAATCAACCAAAGGCAGTTTCCACCCCCTTTCAGAATCATATGCCCCTGGCGACTGGCCGATGTAGCCCCCTCTGTTCTGTCGTAGTGTTTTTCTTGGTATATGCGATACATACATCCTTATATACATATTATAAGCCAGACAGACCAACTCAAAGCCTGGAGAAACCGATTTTGACAATTTTGGTGACAGTTTTGTTTGATGGTTTCTCATTAACGAAAGGGGAAATCCCATCAATTGATCCCGGGATCCTCTTTTGATTTTCACGTCGCATCTTGAATATTTCCCATTGCTTCTTCCTCTACATGATCAACTTGAACGACCACTTTAATCTCAGCTGAAATAATTACGAAGTTCACATTCCCCACTTAATTGAGTCCACACTGCGTCAACGACCGGCAGCACCTGCTTACATCTTGGCATGTCAGAAGGATGACTACGGTATGTGAAGGGGAATGCCAAACTCGTACGTACTGAGCTTTTCTCATTGTTCATATCTATCTATCTATCTATCTATCTATCTATCTATCTATCTATCAATCTATCTATCTATCTATCTATCTATCTATCTATCTATCTATCTATCTATCTATCTATCAATCTATCTATCTATCTATCTTAGTAAGTTCATATCTATCTATCAATTCATCTATCTATCCGTCTTAGTCTGTTTATATCTATTGATTATAACTATCTTAGTCTGTTCATATATACATATATTGTTCATATCTATCGATCTATCCCAGTCTGTTCATATCTATCTATCTATCTATCTATCTATCTATCTATCTATCTATCTATCTATCTATCTCAGCTCTTTCATATCTATTTATCTACCTATCTATATATCTTAGTAAGTTCATATCTATCTATCTTACTCTGTTCATACCTATCTATTGTTCATATCTATCGTAGTCTGTTCATATATATCCATTGTTCATATCTATCTATCTCTCTATCTATCTATCAATCTATCTACTCCAGTCCGTTCCTCTCTATTTATCTATCTATCTATCCTGTCTCTTGAGCAAGTTGATACTGAGTGCCCCTTGGGCAAGCGAACTTGGAACCAACCGTAGTCTTCAATAGACACAAAAAAATAACAATACAATTCAAATTGTACACAGCACAATTTTTTAGTCGTTATCTATTATTTTTTCTATTTTTTCACATCTTTATACTTCACGTATTTACTTACATTCATATATTTATTTCTTGCAATGCAAACTCTTGTCATTACAACACTTGTCCCAACGGCACTCTTTAATGGTATACGTTTCAACGACACGTTTGCTTTTATATTCTCGCAAAAGTATTGACAAAGATTATTTTGCAGCAACAGCACACGTAGATTTCAGTCCATAATTTTCAAGACTAGAATTAAAATTAAAAACTCGATAATGCCATTCAAGTTAACCTGGGGTATTCGACTATGATTGTGTTTTTTTGGTTTCTCATTATTAATACACTTTGCAGAAAATCCATTCGTTATAATGGCAAATTCGTCATGACAACGCTCTCAAATCCCTGAGGGAACCGTGATAAAGAGATTCAACTGTTGTTTTTTTAAAATATATATTTCAATGTAATTATCCGTTTATTCACAGCTATCTGAAAATCACTAACGTTCTCTCTGATCCTATGAGGACATATCTTCTTAACAATCATTTTATTCCTTCCAGATTTGAATTCGCATTCAACTTTGCAAGCTACCACTATATGGTCACTTCTCGTATTAATTTCATTTATAACGGTTACATCTTTAACGTTATTGATCTTATCAACTAGCATGAAATCTACTTCATCTTGTGATGTTCCATTTGAGTTTCTGTCCACGTCCCACTCTTTTTTCAAAAAATGTGTGTATAATTTTCATATCATATGCTTCTGAGGAATTGACAAATACGTTGCCTCTTTCATTCCTCTGTTTTGTTCCAAATTATCCTACACTTAATTCCCGACATTTCCTTTTCCTTATCTTTGCACTGAAGTCGTTCATCAATGTGATGTTATTTGACATTTCCCACTCCATAACCTTACTGATGTCGACATAGAATTCCTCGATCTCGTATGAACTTTTTGAAGTTGGTGCATATACCTAGATTGCTTTTAATGTGTATCTTTTTACATAATCTAACCACTATCCAAGACTCTGACAGATATGCTGTCGTTGCATAAGAGAAAAAAGTGTCTCAAAACTTCTGTCTAGGAATATTCATCTTACTTCACAAAAAAGAGATGATAAAGATCTTGGCAGCTATCATTCAATTGCATTATTATCCAAATACTCTAGATGAAAATCAACCACGTAGACAGGAAGGTGTCAGGAGTGGCTACTCAAAAATACACCACTTACATACAATAAAACACCTCATCGAAAAGAATAGAAAACAACACATCATTTTTTTTTTTGGCTCTTGTTGATTAAGCTTTTGTCTAGGTAGGACTTACGGCAGTTTTCAACTCTATGCAAGTGCGATGTATTAACGAAAAGTATAAAAATGTTGTTGGAAATATATACAAAAATGGAATTGCAATAATTAGACTTCGTAAAGATTGGAAAAGAAGTTAGACAAGGGCATACAATTTCGCCTAAACTATTTACAGCAAATCTTGAAAGCATCTCTAGGAGATCTGACGGGTTAAAAAAAACTATTGAAACAAAAGTAATGTTCAACGATAACCTCCTGGAAAAGACGATGGGATTTGAAATTAGAAATTTTGATGTCTAGGGATACATTTACTCAAGTCAGGTGATGAAGCTAGAGAAAGACCATGAAAACGAAATAAAACGACGTATAACGATTGATTGTAAAGCAATAAATAGAGACACGTATTGAAATGCCCCAAGCCAATCTGCTTAAAACATAAATAGTACAATGAACTTATAAAACCAGCTATGACGTACGGATGTGAAATGTGGACACTAACTAAATCGCTTGAAAGCAAAATCAGAATAGCACAAAGAGCGATGGGAAAGCAACGTTAAGAATAACACTGAATGACGGACAAAATGATGGGCTGGACACCTAGTAAGAAGTGAAGATAATATTGGTACACTAAACATAGCGAACACAGTAGGGGATGACCAGACATAAGATGGAGAGACGTGATAGAAAGGTTTGCAGATGATAGATGCCAGAATTTGACTTAGTCATCGTCATGTATTGAGCTAGGAAAGGCCTTAATCTCGCAGTTGACTTGTGATGGTTGATGATGATGGCAGCTGCTGCTGCTGTTGCTGCTGCTGTTGCTGCTGCTGCTGATGATATTTACACACACTTATATATATATATATATATATATATATATATATATATATATATATCACAGTCAATAATTGAACAATCGTAGCGTCAAAATTTCAAGTCATGTAAAAGAAAATCCATCGAACAATAAATATGGTCAGGATTAAGTCTATTTATGACATCACTGGCGTTTTTCAACGGAAAACGTCTAAGATAGAGTGAGAAAAAAAAAGCATCTACTTTGTGGAGAATCTAGATTTTATTAATAAACGCGTAAGTCCCATAAAAGGTCAAAAAAGCTAATTTTTTTTTTCCTATACAAGAAAACAAAAACAAACAAAAAAATATTTTGAGAAGGGTCTAGTGGAATACTGGAGCCAAGTTTAATATAAAACACGAAAAGGGATAGAGGCCTCCGTCATCTTTGATGGCTATGGTCGTTCAATTTATAGATATGCGCATGCGCGCGCGTTTGGTTGGAGATATACGATTATCAATATATTAACACTTCAAAGAGGTACAGATATAGAAGTCAGCAGTCATTCTTTGGATGATGAGACTGGGTTGTAATCAACACGCACAATGGTACACCACACGTTGATAATTTCCTTTCCACTTGAACAAATTTGGCAGCCACTTTGGCCCGATTCGCTTAACAGCGTGAAGTGCGTCGAATTGGTTAAATGTTGTCAGCGTCCTTATCGCAACGGGCCACCCACCCTATTCGCATTTTACGCCCGCTGATCTGTTTAAAGTGCTTTTGGGTTTTTGGTTTTTGGGCATTAGGATGGTCGCCTGGTTGAGAGCTTTATTTGATGTGGTTTAGTTCTGTGTTTACCAGTCTATTCATCCAACTATAATTCGCCAAAATGTCCGTCTGTCTGTATGTGACAGCATAACTCAGGAACCACACATAGCTAACAATGGAATTTTGTAAATGTACAAAAAGGACCTCCGCATTTGTAGCAAGTTAGATTTTGAAAATTCAAATGATAATGATATTGTGGGGTTGGCGATAATGATGATTTGCTTTTTCTCTCCGTATGTCTATCTATCTATCTATCTATCTATCTGTAATTCACCCATCTTTCGTGAAATCTCCCCAGATGTTTAGATTAAATATGACCCAAGCATTCATGATGTTAATGATTTTCAAATAAAGTATAATTCAATAAATGAAGCCAAAACCCCATTTAGGCCTTCTGCAAGAAATAGCTGAAAACCCGCCAATAGTTTGGGTGTTTTCAATGAGTAACGATAAAGTG
This sequence comes from Thysanoteuthis rhombus, assembly GCA_963457665.1. Lineage (NCBI taxonomy): Eukaryota > Metazoa > Mollusca > Cephalopoda > Oegopsida > Thysanoteuthidae > Thysanoteuthis > Thysanoteuthis major. Next base: position 67,197,356 of record OY735207.1, read on the forward strand.
AACAAAAGCTGAGGTAAAAGCAACCTCCTGCTAAGGATCAGATGTGATCAAAGAAACCCCCCAATCAGGTTAGAGATTGACGTCTCTTGTCAAGATGGAATGTCATATTACTATTCTGCTTGTTTGTATGTACGACCGTTACATTTTCTGATTATTATTTATTCTACTCATATCTTCCATCTTTTCTCTTCTCCCACCCGACCCAACGTTGCAATCTTATGAACAAGGATAAGAACGAAGAGAGTGCTGATGCTTGAATGGGAACAAAAGAGACTCAACCTTCATTACAACTCCGTCCCTTTCCACGCCCTTGCAATGTAATCAACAAGAGTAAGAATAGAAGAGGGTGCTTATGGTTAAATAGGAACAAATTCTTTGATTACTAGTCTCTCCCAAGTTTGAAGCCTAAAAGAATGAGTCATAGTAGTATACAACAAGAATATGAATAGATAGCAAAAGAAGTCAATAATAATAATAATAATAATAATAATGATGATGATAGTAAGTCACTCAATAGGAACCGTCATGTGACCGTCTTCTGGCTACATACTGAGCTGAGGATGATCAATTGAAAGAAATGGAGAAGGGTAACTTCTTTTGCATTTTGTTGGTCAGTGATTACTGAAAAAAGTATGAATTGAGAAAAAAAAATCAAGCAGACACACATTGAGGGATCGATTTAACACGAACTTACATGGTAAATTGAACAGCTTTCCAAAGAGTATTCAGGGAGGATTTTAGAGTAAAAGTTGTAATTTTCAGTCACCTAGCTCCTTTGATGCTGTCTGTACTCGTGGCACATAACCAGCCAGCCAGCCAGCCAGCCGGACCAGCTTTAGTAACTGAAGAATCCTATGTTGATAGTTATGTGGACAGTTTTGGTTAACGATTTCAGATAACAGATATATAAATTTCATTTGTCTTCACATGTAATTATCATGAATATATTTACATACTATTCGTCATAAATTACACCAACAGAATTATGTATACTTTTATTGTACATATACGAGAATGAGGATGATATCTTAGATATAAATACCCGTGTAATTTCAGCGTGTACAGTAAATAAATGTAATTGGTAATGTTTCCATTGTAGTGTTTAACCTACTAACTACGAAAGCCATTGATGGAGATACAGTACCTCGTTGCGACATGGTCTGATAGCAGAAATTGATTTAATCAGCAAATGTTTATTGCAGTTCTTCGATATTTCTCGGTCATATTTTCCTGTGAACGATTTACCGGTCGGTGATATTTCCCGGTTGACGACACTTCCCAGTCGCATTTTCCCGGTTGACAATTTACCAGACGATAACATTTCCCAGTCGCATTTTCCTGGTCGACAATTTACCGGCCGACATTTCCCGGTCAAGGATCGAAAATCTGGTGCTAGTGGTAAATACATAATCCTATCTACCATAAAGCAGGCAACATGTATACGTAAAGTTATTATGTACGTATGCATGAAGTTTGTCCGAAAAAATATCCAGCTATTTTGTAGCAACCAGAATGCAAACAAGCATAGCCACGATCAGAATCACGGATGGGTTTAATGGTGTTATTTGAACTACTAGGTGCAGTTGAAGAATAAACTGATAAAAAAGACCTGGCTAAACAGTTCTTTGCCTGGCTACGGGGATGTGGGTTCGAATTCCGCCTAAAGCTTATTTTTTTAATTTTCCAATGAACGTTATTTACTCACTGCCGGATGGTTATTGGCCTGATGAAAATGTTGCGATGAAAAGCAACTAATAAAACTGAGACCACAGTTCAGTAAATTACATCAAGGTCGTGCAACCGGTTCTCGAGATATTTATGGTTTAAGACCTTCCAAGCAGTCCTGATGCATACACTTATAGTCATCATGTATGTATGTATGTATGTATGTATGTATGTATGAGCGAGGGGTTTTTTTTGTTTTGTTTTTTTTTCATGTTATATATTAGCTTTTTCTCAAGTTTCTTTGATTCCTTCAGTCAAATAAACCTTGGCCTGGTCGAAAATTTTTAAAGTAAATTTCAGTAGTTCTATTTGTATATTAATAGGTATAACAGGTGATCCATTACGGCAACAAGCACGTACACGTATCGGCAAATACATACACAATCGTGTACACCTTAGCACACACTATAATACCTACATAATTGCGCTAGTGCGAGCATGTATGTGTGTGTTGTGCGGGCTGTGCATGTGAGTTAGTGTGTGTATGCATGTGTGTATGTGTGTGTGTGTGAGTGTGTGCATGCGCGTGTGTGTGTGTGTGTATGTGTGCCTGTAACTGTGTCCAAGAGTGCGTATTTGTGAACTACTCGTTTCTGTGGGAACTGAGTATCTGTCTTCCGCCAGTCTTTGAGAAAAGAAAATTAGAAGTAAAAAAGAAAAATAATAATTTGAAGTAAAAGAAATACTTGAGGAAAACATAAATAAATAAATACTTTTATATATATATATATATATATATATATATATATATATATATATATATATATATATATATATATATATATATATATATATATATATATATATATATACTTAAGGAAAACATAAATAAATAAATACTTTCATATATATATATGTGTGCTTGTGTGTATATGTGTGTGTATACATATACATATGTGTGTGTGTGTGCGTGCATGTGTGTATGTGTACATAAACATAAATAGATAAATAAATAAATAGATAAATAGATAAATAATAAAACAAAAAAGAGAGAGGGGGCGAGGAATGGAACAAGCAGAAGAGAGTAGTGATTTTTTTCTCTCCAAAACTCGGAATCGGAAAAAGAAACTAAATGAATAAAAAGTAAGTGAAACGAAATCCCAACTTTATCTTTAATCTCAGTAAATCTTTCCTCTTGTGCCAGCTTTCGGCAAACATTTAGCTGACTTTTTTTTCCATCTCCGCCGATTCTACCCTCTTTTTTACGATAAATTGATTAAACCAGTCAACGTAGACACACCCCTGCCTCATGCCCTCAACCCCGCCCAGGTCCCCAAAAATCCAGAAGTGAAGGAATCTCAAGTACTACCTGAGTGAGACTCCCACACACGTTTCGTTGGAGATGGTGGGTAAGAGAAAAAATGAAGACGAAAAAAAAAAAAAAGAGAGAGAAAGAAAAGAAAAAAAAACGAAGAAGAGACAGAGGGGAAAGAAAATGAAGAAAAGAGGAAGAAATAAGAGAGAAATGAAGAAATGGAAAAAATGAGGGAAGCCTAGACCTTTCCTCTGTACAACAGAGGTTAAATATAGGCGAGAAAGGAAGAAAAGGGAATCAAGAAAAGATAGAGACAGAGAGGAAGGAAGGAAGGAAGGAAGGAAGGAAGGAAGGAAGGAAGAAGAAGAAGAAGAAGAAGAAGAAGAAGAAGAAGAAGAAGAAGAAGAAGAAGAAGAATAGGCAGAAAGCTAAGACCCCTACGCTTTCCTTTCTTTCCAAGGTCTCTACTTCGGTATTCCCTCGATTACATACCCCCGAGTGCCCCACATACCCTGAACCCTGTTTTCACTTCAGTCCTGGAGATCTGACGTTTGTAGAAATGTTTTTGCGCTCTTCCCACCCACTTCTAACTACTGTTGGGGGAAGGAAGATGGTGCGGGGGTTGGACATTTGAGTTTTCAAGACTTGAAACCCTGGCTTGATGTGTAAAGGATGTGCTATGGTTAACGTGCCTCGGTGTGCCGGAGCACTCAACACAAGCGCTTGAATCTAAATCTATATAGCTGAACCATAATGTTGGTTAGTGAATTAATCTTATTTTAATTTTCCTTTTTCATTTTAGCGACTGAGGGCAAATTTTCTCTAAGGAGCAAAAGGTAAACCGATTGGTGCCTGTGGAACAGTAAACGCAGTAGGAAATACCAGACACAAGATGGAGAGACGAGATAGGCCTGAATAGTCACTCAATAAAAACTGTCACGTGACCGATGTCTTTTGGCAGCATGCCGTGATGATCAATTAAAGAATTGGAAAAAGAGGTAACCAATGAATAAGTAACTATTATTTCCTTTTGTTGAAAAGTGATCACGAAAGAAGTCAGAATTTTTCAAGAACAAGCTCGACACAAACTAAGGGATAAATTTAGCACAAACTTAGATTGCAAATTGAACCCTCACTAAAAACCTATTCATAAAGGGGATTTTAAAAAAAGTTTTTTTTCGAGAGATAATAAGGAGTAAATGTTTGAATTTTCAGCCTTCTAGCTCCATCGATGCAGCCTGTACGCATGATACATTGACAGCCAGCCAAACCAACTAACTTGACATTTTCGAATTGAAATGTCTGCTGGTAACATATGGGAGAGGTTAGCGCAGTCACACTCGTCTTTTAACGAGCAGCTGATGCTGTACATTTTGTTAAACAAATGGAAGTTTTTGGCGTTGATGTAAATTTCATTTCTTCAAAGATTTTGGGGATACGCAGGGTATCGTAACTGATTTCGAGTTCCGCCTGAGGCTATTTAGATTCTCGTTACACTAATGCCCTTGGAAAAGGCATGACCCTGCTTTTCCCTGCACTCTTTCTCTCTCTCTCTCTCATTGTTATATATCTTGACCAAAGGTCTCATCACTGGTTTTATAAGAATTTTTCAGATTATATGCCAACTGTAGTAAGCCCAGTCTTTTGTAAAAGGTGTTGCCCAGTAGTGGGCCAAGCTAACAAAAAATGCTATATTGATGAACATCTAAAAATGTTGCTGAAGCAAAGATAGGAGTTAACCATGCTCAATTTCAAATAGAGAGATCACAAGACATCACAATGTATCGGTGGGGGGAGGGGGAAACAGAGGTCCGAGACAATATAGAATCCATTAGAAAACTCAAAAAGGCATTGGGTTGGTCATGTTGCAAGAATGGCAGACAACTGATGGACATCATAATTCACGACAGGGATCCCCAGAGATCATATGCGTAACCGATGCCAACAGAATACAAGATGAAGAGACGAATTAAGCAAGTTCAGAAAGTATTGACTCTGCGACGCCCATGATAGAGAGGCCTGGGGAAGGTCTATGTCCAACGACGGGCGATAAAAGACTGATGAGGATGAATCGCCAATTTTTATATGAATTTAACTTCAGCTCGTTTTCCTTCCGTCCGGTAAAACCCTTAAAAAACAGACCCCGAGAGGTGAAGTTTTGTGTCTACCACCAGTGATGTACAAATAGATATTAATGCATTCATATATCTAGATGTGTGTAAATAGCTCTGTGTGTTTGCATGCATATGTTTATGAAATACATAGTAAATGCAGCCTCACATATGAACTTGTTTATTCATACTGATACATGTGCTTACATATGCGTACTATAAATATAAACATCTATAAGTATGTATGTAAACATATGCGATGAGCTATTTTTAACATGTGACTATTTCCATATGTTTGATAGATGTATATGCGTTTTTTGCTTACACATTCGTGGGTGCCAGTGTGTAGGCTGGTGTGTATTTCGATATTTCAGGAGAGCGTGCGTAAATTTGTCTGTCTGTCTCTCCGTGTCTCTGTCTGTCTGTCTGTACGTATATTTCGGATTGTTTCCGGTCCTTTGAAGTGCTTTTATTACTGTCTTCTTGACAACATTCTTTCCACCGGTTGCCTCGGACGACGGCTCCTGGGTGGACCCATACTTTCTAGTACCGCACCATAAGTGGCCCAATAAACCAACAAAAAGAAATAGCAATCAGATAAATCAATACTTCACTAGGACTCGGGAGCGACAAGGAAATTCTTTACTACCCTCAACTCACCCACCAGCAAACAATATATATATATATATATATATATATATATATATATATATATATATATATATATATATATATATATATATAGCGATGCACTTACCATTGAGCTAAATAGCCACTGGTAATGCAAAGGCTCAAATAAGTGCTTTCAACCCAAATTCTAGGCCTATTCGCTTCTTTCAACGTGATAATTACATATCAGAAAATGGTTATACGTGATTCGACAGAATGAATTATACATTACGTTGTATTATAGAGAAACTTATTTGAAATGATCTCCCGTCGTTACACGGTTAATGTATCACTCACCCTGGAGAACGTAAATAGAATAAACAATTAAAGAAAATGTGTAATACATTAACTGTATAATGATGGGAGATCATTTCAAATAATAGTTTCAATATAATATGGCCGAATTTATAATCATTCTGTCGGAGCACATACATCCATTTTCAAATACATAACTGTCGCGTTGAAGAAACGAATGGACCGAGAATAACGAGGTGAGAATTTGGGTTGAAATCAGTTCTTTGGGCCATTGCATATATATATATATATATATATATATATATATATATATATATGTGTGTGTGTGTGTGCGTGTGTGTGTGTGTATTTGTGTGTGGTTGTGTTTTTGCCTGTCCTCTATGACAACAGAAACAACTTGACCATTCACCAACGCATTTAAAGATGGAATTTCAAGTTCGAATCGAAAGGAAAAACTTACAGAATATTAGACTTCTTGTTCAAGTTTTTTCCCTTTTTTTCCAAAATTTTTTTCTTACACTTTCGTTCATATGATTTAAAGGGAATCCGTCGCGGAAAATTCGAAGCAAAAAAAAAAATTCGTTGCTAGTATTTATTTTTTGTCCAGTAGCGGAACTACTATTAAATAAAAAGTACGTGAACCTTAAAATATTATTACGTTAAATCTTTTTCTTGAAATGACCTAAAAATCATTTCATTACTTCCAAAGTAAAATACAATAGGGTTCAACTCATCAAATAAATGTTATTTATCATTATAGGTTAATGAAACGACTTGAGAGTTACATTACTTTTCTCATGGTAAATTAAAGGTTATGGTGATCCTTAGTTTTAGAGATGGAAAATATGGTAGTAAAACACAGCCTACAAAAGCTCCAAAAGTCATATAAAGGCTCCAGAAGGTATAACTATACAATGTATTGATGACATCATGACAAAAAGTTAAAACTCATTATTTTGACCTTTATCAGACACTCAAAAAATGTCTAAAATCCTCGAGAGCGCCCTAAGAAATTAAAACAAAATTTTGACCCGTTGTACCTAACGAATTAATGGTGTGCAATATTTTAATAAAGAAGATAATAATAGCTTTTAACTTCATCATTGTTTTGATATCTTATCAATACGGTGTATAATTATACTTTTGGAGCCTTTGTGTGATAGGGAAGATGTAGTGAAATACATTTTTATGATCTGATGACGTGATGAAGATACTGAATTTAAAGATCAATAAAAGAGAAGTAATAAAAACAATAATAAAAATGATAAAAATCTGTTTGTGGTCAACAGAACTCTATTTGCCAAACTCACTGCAATGCAAATTTCCATTATCCACGTTGACTAAAGACAATGTGTATAGAAGTCTATTCTCCAAGCTCACTGCAATGCAAATCTCTATTATTCACGTATAGAAGATGCAATTTGTATAGATGTCTGTTCTCCAAGATCACTGCAATGAAGATCTCTATTATTCATGATCTGAGACAGGACAGAAACATAAACGTGTTAGTGAAGCGAATCTCCATTCTTCTATATTTCTAGCTCTATTCTAAAGCAACCTGATATTTAGAGTTGGATGTATCAATCATTCTATGAAATAGACTCATCATACATCGGATATTGCATTATATTTTATTATGGTATATTGCTTCCTGATTTGTTATATATATATATATATATATATATATATATATATATATATATATATATATATAATAAAAATACAATATGACATAATATAATACAATATCCGTGCTTGATACATTCAACATTAAACATGAGGTTGATTTAGAGTAGAGCTTAGAATATAATGAAGTAAGGATTCGCACCACAAATACGTTTATGCTTCCCAATTTGAGCTTTTTCAGCTGAAGAGTTGCGAATCTTTACTCCATTAGAAATATATATATATATATATATATATATATATATATATATATATATATATATATATATATATATATTCTAAAACAGTTAACAGTTAAACGACTTTAGCCATTTTAAAAGACTGTTTTAGCTATAAATAACAAGCCAAACTTAACTGCACTATATCCTTCCTTTATTTGCGCTTTATGCCCACTTTGTCGGCAAATCAGAGGCCCACACACCCCTCTGAAAACATACCTGGACGGTAGTTATGGAAATAAGAAAGAAGTACATTTTAGAGGTTCCGACTTAATCTTTCATTTCTTGTCTGTAAGTGAATGTTTGTACTTACCCTAACATCTCCGGCTTTCCACTTCAGGTTGACCGTCTCCAAATTGGCGGGTAAAATCGGCATATATTTTTCCAGTTCCGGATTACGCAGGTAAGAGTTAACAGCTCCATCCTTGATTATTGCTATTTCACTCCGCCATTCTGCTTTAAAAAGGAAAAAAAAGAGGAAAGGTAGGACCTTTGTACAGTGAAATGGGTGATGAATAATGAGGAGATGAAATATTTTGCTTTGGGAAGCGACAAGACATTTAAACAAAATGACATGAGAAAATTAAAAGAAAATATCTTTTACTGATTCAGAAATGTTGGCATCGGCAAAGATTAGCAAGAGTGAAACATTACGAAAAATGCAGCCCGTTTAATCAAAATGCTGATGGTCTAAAAAAAAACTGATTGAAAATTAATGAAAGAATGAATAGAGGCGAAGAATCAAGGGTTAGGGTCAATCCTAGGTTAGGGGTTCCGGGCGCGGGAAACCTACTCTTGTTTAAAGGCTAAATTATATGCCTGGATGCAGATCAGGCATCAACTAATGATAACTAGTAATAATGATTGAACGAGGTACAAAATTCTATTCCAATGCGAATTAATACGTAAAACATTCAATCAGGGATTTTTTTTTCATTTATAATCACCGATATTGCGAATTATTAATTTGTTATAAAAGAAACTTCTTCGATGAGGTCGTAAGGGGCCGTACGTGATGGTCTAGGAGGCTGCAGGTCCCCAAACCCTGGGTTAAAAGATTAGCCTTTTGATTACGAGCGTCATTCTTTCTTGATTTTTTCCACTTGTGCCATTTTCTCCAGTCCAGCACCATTTTTAGAAGAGCCAATCTTGCCCTTATTTTTTATGGATACATAAGTACATCTACATATAAACAATCAACTCAAACAAAAAAAGTGAAAGAATATTCGAATCAAATCATGAATCAAATCTACGTCCTCGTAAGTTACCCGACGTTTCTTGGGGATTGATTTGTTCAATCTGATTCTACAAAACTTTAACACAGTATTGATTCGAGTATTCAGAATAGAAAACAAAAACATCAGGGAATCATGGTGAGAGTGCAAGTCAAAGTGTAGTACCTGTCATCAATTGTTCTCTCAATACCGCAAAACGAGGGACAAATTTGTTTAAAACATGATTTCTGATAAAGAGAACCATGAAAAAAGGTTTCTCAAATGAAAAGATGATGAAAAAAGTTATTGGGGAAACAGGTCTGGTAAGTTACTCGATGGAAAACCGTCATGTTACCAACGTATTTTGTCAGCATATCGTGTTGGGGTGATCAATGAATAAGTTACTTATCTCACCCTTTGTTGAACCAATAAATCGCAGCTGGTCACAGACTGGAGACCAATTCAATATAAACGTGCATTATAAGTTAAACATCCCACTAAAAACCTATTTTGGATGGAAAAATTTTGAAAAAAAAAATAGTTTTATCTTGGCGGAATGAAGAGTAAAAAATTTGAATGTTTATTCCACAAGCTGGAACATACACGTGCTACATAAGTATGTAGCCAGTGCGCCAGAGGCTGACCAACTTGAGAACTGAAGAAATCAATCATCATTGTTAATTTTTGCTACCATTTACCTTTATCTTAATTGTTGTTGCTTTTTATCGCAACTTAAAAAGCAAAATAATTAAGATGGCGGTGAAAAGCCAAAATTACTAATAGTGGATTATAATACTTCATCTACAAAAATAAATAAAAAATACAATTGAAGAAACCTATGTTGACAATTTTGGTCGATGGTTTCTGATATATGCTACATCGAAAAACTGTCCCTTATTCACATACACAGAGAAAGAGAGAGTGAAGTGGAAAAAAATCGATGATTTGAGGAATAGCTCAGCTTGCCACAAGAGATTATTTATATAAGGTTGCAATAAATGAAACGTCGTTTTTAGAATGGTAAAATGAAGGATGACTCGCCGTCAATAATTGAACAGCCGTAGCGTCAAAATTTGAAGTGACGTAAAAAAAAATTCCACCGATGAATAATTATGATCAGAAAAGATTACATTTATTTCCACTGGAAAACATCTAAAATTGAGTAAAAATAAATCAAGAAATTTCCATCGGACAACAAACATTCTATCACTGATCCCCGCAGTCCATGGAACACCGCTTGTTGGAAGGCTAGTCTAGATATTCACACAAACAACGTTTCCATTTTGAGAAGCCAGGATGCACAAAAATCTCATGCTGTTCATTGTTTTTTTTCACTGTGACAAAAGAATGTGCTCACTGAATGCTTGTGCAATTGTAAACTTGAAATTGTTCCAGGATAATTTGGGCCCAGTCTATCTCTCATAGCGAATAAAAATGTATTGGCAGGATTTAATATAATACAAGTAAGATTGCATTTTGTGAAATAACGTATTTAGTTGAGATTTTATTTTATACTTTGAACTTCTTTGTTCGGTTTGTTGTTCTTTAATATAAAACATCAATGAGTATTTCTCATTTTTATGAGATGCAATGTCGGAATTATAACAATAACACCAACCATAAATGCAGTATTGGGAAAAACTGACTGAGTAGTTGATAGAAATAGTTAACTAAGATATTCATTTCAATAAGTATAGGTATATTATATTACTCGCCGTCATAGTCAATAATTGAACAACTGTAGCATCAAAATTTGAAGTCATGTAACAATCGATCGAGGAATAAATATGGCCAGAATAAATTCTATTTGTGACATCACTGCCGTTTACCATCTGAAATAGTGTGAAAAAATATAGAAATATCTAGATTCTGCAAAAGCATAAGCAATCTTACAAAAACATGCACACATAAAAAATGTAGTGATGATATACAATCTTCATTAGTTGTCAGAAATTCAGTGACAGCACCAATTGTGACTTATTTATTATTGAACTTTTTTTAACTCTTTATATGAAGTTCAAAATGTTCGAAAAATGATAATATGTAAGAGAAATATCTGTTGAATGTGGATGATGTTGGAAGATTTCATATCCGAATTCTCGAAGCTTAGACAGTCAGTTAAGAGACATATTGTCTAGCACTGTCATGGAGTACATCATTCAAATCATGTGGGACACATTTTTACAAATTTTTAACCTTTAATATTCTTTTGGAAGACAATCACAAGATATGGTCGCTGTTGAAGCCCCGAGGACAAAAGTAACCCTTGTTCGTGGGTTGAGGGCGACTGATGCTTATTATTCCTCTTCATTAATGACAGGTTCAAGCCTCTGCCAACCTTTGTCATTGGTACCTTTATTTCCATAAAGTAAGGTGAATGAATGAGCGTAATTGGAAGGGACCCGCTTACTTTCGCTATTACTTTTCCGGATTCATATATCTACCCTAATCACCAAGCTTAGCGGCTGAATTTGTCCAAATCTTTGCTCATACTGGGAATCGAACCCAGAACCTTCAGCGTATGAGGAAAACGTGCTAACAATTACGCCGTATGAGTGTAATTCTGTACCAAAACATATTGATTCCACGCTGAACAGTCTGCATTGTAGTGGAGTTGACTCCAAATGATTTGTTGATCTTATCAGCGACTCGGCCAGCATAACGTCCTAATCTGAAATCGTATTTGGAAATTAGTCTAATTTCTTGGGTGTATACCACTGCTGATAAGGGTTCACAACCTTTATGTAATAAATCATAACTCATAACAATGCAATAACATCAGTGTATCTTTCCCTTGTAGCAGCATTTTGTAGGATGTGAAAAAAAATCATGTATAACGAGCTAATAAAATGAAACGGTGGTGAATATTTTTGTCTATCTGTTCACACGCCGGCTGTACCCTTTGGTTACTTTATGCCTTCCAGTCTGGCCTTCCCCTTGGCCATTCTTAGTGAATCACATGAAAGTAAGAAGGAATTTGGGTACACAAGTCGTAAACTTTGACAGAATTGTTCGTCGCGGCAGGAAACGGAATATTTCTACAAAAGCATTGCGTCTATTTTTTGACTGGAACATTTCATGTGGAGATTTCCAGCAGTTTCGGTCCCCAGGGGAAATTTAGGCAAGGACAGTCATAAAGAGGAATGAGGTGTGTACTGCAGAGAGCTGACGCAGTTTAGACGCCTACATCTAATGTGCACAGGTTTACATCTTAGCTGAAATATAGGCGGTTGTCTGTCTAATGGTCTACTTCTCTAACTATATGTGTGAGTAGGTATCAATACTTTTATTATCGTACTTGCTATTTTGATTGTAAATGTCTTTGGCTAATGCTCTAAATAATCCTCGAAACATGAATATATATGCATGTATGAATTCGCATGCACACATTTCATATATATATATATATGTATGTGCGTGTGTGTGTACCTATATATATGCTTATATATATATATATATATATATATATTTATATATATATATATTTATATATATATATATATATATATATATATATATATATATGCTTATATATATGACGAGTTTGTGGATATGTATCAATATACGTACGTATATACATAAATATGTGTGTGTGTGTGTATATATATATATATATATATATATATATATATATATATACATGCGCACACACTTATGTATATATACTTTTTAGTGCGTATTTCTGTTATGAGTCTTGATATTGTACGGCTATGGTATTGTAGTACGAATTGATGTTATTATAAACTAGAAAAAGCACATTGAATTACAATACAACCACGATTATTGCGGGTTTGAACAGCCTGGGAAATGTTCGAACAAATCAATAAGTTATGATAAAATGTATCTCATTGAACAACCGATGACATGGAAAATGGCAAACGGTTCAAACCTTTTTATTACACGCGAGTTTTCAAGTATTTATTTGTTTTGTCATACCGTTTTGTCTACAGACTTTAAAATTGGCATCAGTACTTACCTAGGGATTTTGAAATTCTCGACCTTTCGGGCAGGTTACCTCAACAGGTTTATAAATTCTTCAGAATTTAGATATTTCGAAATGCCTTTTCACGCAATCATTGATATTTTCCAGTGGAAAACGCCATTGAGTGATGTCAAAAATAGAATATAATCTGATCATATTTATTCTTATATGGGATTTTTTTTTACATGACTTCAAATTTTGACGCTACAGTTGTTTAATTATTGACTGTGATGACGAGTCAAATACATTTTTTAAAAACATGAAAATATTCATCAACAAAACCTTCTGACCCGAACGAGACAGCCTTACTATTTGAAAGAATCCATGAGAAAAAAAAGTGAAAATAGCTTTTCACGAAAGGTGAGCACAAACAGGTCTGGTTGATAACTTAATAAAAAACCGTTGCGAGGACAAAATCTTTAGCAGTAAGCAATATTGAGGTGACCAATTAAAAGATTGGAAAAAGGGAGAAATCAATATATAAATTACTTCTCCCGCCTTTTATTGGTCAGTGATTACTAAAAAATCTGAATTTTCAAGAAAAAACGTGAATGACCTGGACTCAAACTTGGGGATTCTTTTTTAAAAATCTTGTTTTTTCCTAGAAATAAGAAAGAGTACATGTTGGAAAATTATTTCTTCTAGTTTCATTGGTGTGACCTGTGCTATATATATATATATATATATATATATATATATATATATATATATATATATATATATATATATATATATATATATATATATATATATATATATATATATATATATATATATATATATATATATATATATATATATGATTATGAATTGCGTCATATTACATAGAAACTCTTATTTGAAATGATATCCCGTCATTACACGGTTAATGTATTACTCGAAAGAACGATTGAAGTGAATGTGGCTGAATGGTATGAGCAATGAAGAAACAATTCTATCGGTGGCAGGTTCGATCCCTACAGCAGCCCAATTGTATCAAATTGATTATTCTATTTACGTTGTCTAGACAAAATGATACATTAACTGTGTAATAACCTCAAATGATTGTAAATGAAAGTTTCAATGTAATACAATGCAATTCAAAAACATTGCATCGGATCATATATGTCGATTTCTCAATACATAAATATATAGAGACAATTTCAAGAATGTATTAAAGCAAAACTATTTCAGATATTGACACTCACGATGCACAATTTTTTTGAAAAACACTGGGTGTTTATTACTGCAAGTATTTACATTAAAAAGGTGGGCTCAGTAGCGATGAACACAAAATTAGAAGAGTTTTAAAATATTCCATTGAAGAAAATTGTCAAGTTAAAAAAAAGAAATTTTCTAAATGTCTAATGGAGTCTTCATGTAAATTTCCCAAGTTTTAGGGCTAATAATATCTCTTGTGGCGCTGTCACAAGATTTTAAGAGGTAAATACAAACGAAAAAATCATTTTTTTTCAAATTAAAAAAAAAAGGAAAAGATTTCAGAGAATATCCAGTGGAGTACTACTGCAATTTTGCCAAATAGTATGTATATAGGCGTAAAGGGTTCAGTTTAGCATTATAGTTACATTGTAAACAGAATACCTTTCGAAAATTCTTTCAAAACGGTTTACTTTAAAATATCACCCAAGGTCCACCAAGTATGCATGCTTAAATTGTACTAAATTTGGTTGAGTTGCACCAATGTTTTAGGTGGGTTGACTAACAGAACAGGTTGTTTTCTATGATATAAGCAATACGTCAGGGTTTTTTGATAGATGAATTGATAGGGTTATCTGATAGATAGATAGATAGATAGATAGATAGATAGAAACTCATACATACATACATACATACATACATACATACATACATACAGAGAGAGAAAGAGGCATTTGTACATATATGAACTAAAAGGCACTCAGAGAGTGCACACCTCTACCAATGTTATAGCAAAGGGAAGTAATCGTGCATGGATCCTTCCCAAAATGTAATCACATCTTCTGTAACCCATAGCCCACCCTCCAATAGGGTAGATTCCATAGCATATTTCGCATGAAAGTTCAATACGTTGTGCTTTGTTTCTGTGAATAAATTAAAACGTTCTGCCTTTCTGCGATTTAACATCTTCTCTTGTATATGAGCCCACACATCGCTGCCAGAGTGATTACTTGTTTGTACACGTGTCTCTGGTTTGTAAAGTGAACCACGTGTGGTCCTTGTTGTGAGAGATATCGTTAAAGAGGCAGAAAAGAAGGATAAGAGACTGTAGAGAAGGTACGGAGCTTCGAATCAATGGGTCGTGCCTAGATTCGAATAAATCGCTGGGAACTGCAGAATTCAGAAAATACAGCTTTCGTTCAATTTGATGTTTTCAAGTGAGTATCGATCACAAAAACTCAACTTGACATAGTGGCCACCGCTGGTAGCTACATTGGCGGTTACATTGAAATTAACTGCACTTGTGACTCGTTTTGGTCCAAGATTTGCCTCTTTTCGAAAGGTCATATTTTGGGCTGACATCGGTGACGTCAGCAACTACTTCATGCCGAATAATTTGAATATGAGAACAAAAATAAAGCAATAAAAATTATCTATGGATTCTGTTACAAAACAATAACAATGTTAATTACTTTTTTTGTAAATTTTTGTTTTGAATTTTTTTCAAATTAATCTAATTGAATAATATTTTAAAACAAAACGATAAAAAAAAACATTATTTCAATAAATATATACCGTTGAGAACAAAACGGTAATAATGCAGAATATTTATTGAGGGATTTTGTTCTAATAACTACAAGTGGTCCAAGAAAATTTTCTTCCAAATCAATGCAATTTAATACCCTGTTTAAAATAAAACAAAAAAAATATATCTCGGTTTTTTAGATTTAATTTTTGCCCCTGCGGGTCGAATCATGCATTGACGAGTGAGCAGCGGGCTTGACAAAGTCCATAAAAAGGTAGAAATGTGGAAATTATCCATTTAAAATGTCATATTTTGCTTCAAATCAATGAATAACACATACTAGAAATTCATTTGTGCCTAATAAAGAAAGCAAATCAATAATGAAAAAACCCAGTCCAGTCGCCATTTATTTCACTCAAGGCATCTTTTGAATCTATCAACAAAGGAATCTTTGAAACATAAAAAGAAAGCAGAGTATCCCAGTATTTGCTGGCGGGCCGGTCAAAATCCCTTTGCGTTTTGGATCTGACCCAGGGACCGTATATTGCTCATTCCTGTCCTAGGGCGTGGTTGATACCCAGACTTTTCATAATATATGATCTAGTATACTCGACACGGTAGGAACGATGATTACATAAAATCATAAAAATATAAATCACCCGTGACAGCTAATTCTCAATTCTGGGGAGATTTTTCGATACGTATACTGATAGATGACGAAAGTAAATAGACACACCTCTTTTCAAATATAAGCATTATTCAACAGTTTAAACAACTGGAGAACTCAATAGAAATCGTCACCTGACCAACGTCGTGTCGGGAGTGATCAGTTAGAAATTTGGAAAATGGGGGTGTGATAAGTTACTTCTCCTGCATTTTGTTGGGCGGCGATCAGCTAATAAAGTCTGCGTGAACGCGACCTGACACAAGCTAGGGACCAATTCAGCATAAGCTAACACTGTGAATTGAATATTCCACTAAAAATCTAATAATGGAGGGGAGAAAAAACGACGTCTTTTTTATGCATAATAAGAAGCAAATGTTTAGATTTTCGGCCATCTTGCTTCATTAGAGCACAGTTCCTCGAATAAGTGCCTTGGCGTAAGTGACTTGCGTGTTCCAACGACCTCAGAGAGCATGCTGGCAGGAATTCAATTCCTAAAAGGTCTAACCAAGTCAGACAGGTCAAAGGAAAGAGAATCGGCAAAACCCTATCTCCCATGCACCGTATGAACCCCTTATTTATTTTCCATTGATTTTGTACCAGCTACGTTTTTAACACATTTTCCAATTACCTTCCCCTTTTCCTTTCCTTCACCATCGACCTCTTTTCCTTCCCAAGTTTTGTGAAAGAGGAAAACTATATTCACAATTCTATTATTAGTGAAAATATATATATATATATATATATATATATATATATATATATATATATATATATATATATATATATATATATACATTTCCATTTTTATTATTTGTGGAAAAAAAGATATATATGTACATTTCCATTTTTATTATTTGTGAAAAAAACAACAACAATATTCCTAATTTTATTATTTATGAAAAGAAAAATATATTCCCAATTTTATTATTAGTAAAAAAAATATATATACATTCCCTACTTAATTTTTGGTGAAAAAACCCCAACTATAACCCCTCCACACACACACCAAAAAAAACCCTCTAAACTTACGAAATCTTTCGCTCACGACTGGTTTTAGCATGAAATGACCCAACGAGGATTGATATGCTGTCAAACAAACCAACCTCCATTGGTATGGCCTGTGTGTATGATACATTGCTAGCCAGCCAATCGGACCAGGTTAAAAACTGAAGAAACTTATATAAACAATTTTGGTTGATGCTTTCTAATATACAAAGGTCATTAAAATACATTGGACTTGATGCAAGCTGATAAAAAATGTGCTCTCTCTTTAGTATCGAATCTATTGGATTCGTTACTTCCTCCTTTGGGATATCCAACCAGCCTGGATTGAATAAAAGCAAACATCATTTTTGTTTTTCTTGATTTTGAAAAAAGAAAACGTTAACCAAGACTGTCACCAAAACTATCAACATAGGTTTCTTCAGATTTCAAGTTGGTTTGTCTGGCTGTTTGGCTGCTTTGCTATGGAAGTATGTATCCCACATACAGGATACACAAATAGAGCTAGCGGGTTGAACATGTAAACATTTACTCCTTATTATCAGAAAAAAATTGTTTTAGGGGGATTCAGTTTTCAGTGTTAGTTTATGCTAGATTGGTCCTTAGTTTGTACCCGTTTGTATTCAAGCTTGTTATAATTACATTTTTTTAAAAGTTCCTCCTTTTATAGTAATCACTGCTTTACAAAATAGAATTAACATACTGTATGTTTAATTGATCACCTAAACATGGTATGCAGTTAAAGGACGTTGGTCATGTGAGGGTTTCTATTGTGTGACAAACCAGACCGTTTTCTTTATTTCTTGATTTAACCTTTGTTTATTATGTCTTCAAAAAAACGTAGGGTTTTTTTTTCAAATACCCCACCCAAAATAAGTTTTCCTGGGGGTTCAACGAGCAATGTGAGTTCATGTCGAATTGATCCCTTAGTTTGTGTCCACACTACCCAACAAAATGTGAGAGAAGTAACTTACCTGAGAATCCCTCTTTTCCAATTTTTTTTTAATTGATCATCCTCAACATAGCATGCTGCCGAAGACCGTTGGGCATGTGACAGTTTCTATTGAGTGACTAATCAGCAGTGGTGTTTTGGGCTTTGTATGCTGGGTGTGCTGTGTATAATGGATTCACAAAAAAGCAAAAATATTTGTGTCTGTAAAAAGCAACGAACAGCAGAAGTCTTTTTGGTATGATGTAGAGAAAGTGAACTCGATTCTAAGCTGTAAGGTGATACGTTCTCGTTCATTCAATGTTACAAATTTTTAACAAATAAAAAGAAATAAGAGAATTAGTGAATAAAAATTTGGATTGGACTCTATCGTCCATGAATAATAGTGTCTGATCCAAAATCTTTTTTCCAATAATTTCTACCATAGAAACCACTTTCACTATATTGAGCCAAAAAAGCTTCAACAGTCCATGGTTTGTAACGGCACTAAAGCATTTTACGAGTTTTTGAATCCGTAGCCCACAGCCCACCAAAAATACAAAGCACCGTGTACCACAGCTAACCAGACCTGTCGTGATTAATTCTTTTGATCTCCTCAAGTTCGTCTTTTTTATTTGTTTAAAAATGATTAAGAAAAAAAAAGTGAAAGAAAAGGGTGTTTTCTTTTTTGTGAACTTGGTTGAAATTTCATGTAAAATGCGACTGAATTTGTGAAACCTATTTGGCTCTGGTCCAAAACCGCAGCCGGAAAAGATCGACCGAGTTCTCTGCTCCAAAGCTGCTCCTGCTTTGAAAAACAATAGCAACCTTCCCAATCAGATCTGTACAAAGATGATAATTGGCCCAGGGCAGATGCGAAATCAAGATCCAATTTCAAACTGCCCATCAAGTACTTTTGTTATATGTACTAAATACATTTTCTGTATGGATATATACAAGTATATGATATACTTACAAGCAGCAGTGGGCACAGACATACGGCTTTAAATCAAATTTATATTGAATGTAAACCAATTTTTAATTTCATTTGTTCATTGAGTTATTCATGTCCACCAAAGCTCTCTTATTTTATAATAAACCCTTAAAAATACTATCCATTTAAAGCTATATGTCTAAGCTAAGACTCATTGAAGTTTCAAATCAAACCGAAGCTAAATTCATGCAATAATAGTTAGCTGTTAGCGTTTATTTTTGCTTCTGTTAAATCTTTAGCGGTTTATAAGTTCATCTTTTTCTTTAGCTGTGCCCACCCTGTTTACAAGTAACAGAACAAAATGTGAAAAACTAGAATAATTCATAAAAAAATGTTATGATAAACACTTTATTCAAAATGTATAAAAGACATTAGCAAAGAGTACTGTAATAAGAAGCCGTAAATACAAAATTTCATTCATATTTATTCTGTATTGGTCTGGTTTAATCTTTCATGAATCTTCTTAAAAACGTTAATATTTTGTGGTGAAGGGCCTTCCGAGATTTTATCGACGATGATAATAATTTTATACATCAGAGGGCTCCATTTGCTTCTACCGGTATGAATAGGCCCCCTCCAAATCATAGACCCATGCCGAGTGGCCCATCTGCCACCCTATTCGTTCTGGCCCGTTCTCATTCGAGATAGGCCTGGCTGCTGCAAACTTCATTTCTTCTTCTATTCTGACTGAAGATTATATATATATATATATATATATATATATATATATATATATATATATATATATATATATATAAGAAAAGTGTAAAAAAGGAAAGCTAAACTCTTTAGTTATGATTTTGAGTTATTGTAGTTTATAAAAAGCTTTAGCCAGTTTCATACATGTTTTCAGAAGGCTGATATGATTCTATTTCTGCGTGATATGATTCTCCCAGAAACAGAATCACATCAGCCTTCAGAAGACATGTATGAAACTGGTTTAAGCTCATCAAAAACTATTACACCTCAAAACCATAACTAAAGAATTTGGCTTTCCTTTAAACAGGGGAAGTAATCATGTATGGATCCGTCTGAAAATTAATAATTTCTTACATGGCCTAATGCCCACCCTTACATAACGATAAAGTTTCATTGAGATTTACTGAGAACCTTTGGAGATATCATGTGGAAAAATATGGAATTTTGGCGATATCATGTGATTTGTACATATAACTATGACGTAAGGAAGGTAATTGTGCATAGATCTGCCCAAAATTTGAATCACGTTTTTCCGTAGCTTATTGCTCACCCTTTCACGTGAAATTACCTCGGAATCTATTACAAACTCTTGGAGACATCGTGTAGACAGCGAGGAACGTGTGTATAAATGCAGGAAAAAAGACGGAAAAATATCTCACAATCAAAAAATAATTCCTGGATCCGCCCCACAGTTCAACCAATCCTTCCTTCCCCATTTCTCACCTATCCGCAAATGTTCATTGTAGTTCATCGAGTACTTTCGAAGATATTTAGTGAACAGACAGATGGACAAATGGAAAGACAGAGACACTGAAAATGAACCCGTCTGAAATGAACTTCGTTGGCTGAAGAAATAATTTTTTGAAATAATGACTGAAAAATTATGAAAAATATAATCTTTAGTATAAATGATTTTTATTTATTAGAATACAATAAGCCTATGCGTAATTGTAAGATAACTTATAGTAGCTTTGTCAGTTTGGTTCAGTTGGTGAGAGAGACGTCTAGCGATCACATTGTCATGATTTCAAATGACAGTTGGGAAATGTCATTTTTTATACATCGGTTAAGTAACGTGACAGGACAGACAAACAGTGAAGACTTAACTCCCCTGAATCAGGCGAGGATTTAGTGCTGCTATTGGCGAATGAAATGGGTTAACATTCATTTTCCACCAAACGGCTTCGAAGTCTGTGTCATCTTATGTGAGCGTGAAAATCCCCCGCCCCATGTAGACTCAATGTTAAGTTGGCGGATAAACGAAAAGAAATAATAGGATTCATAAAATAAAAAAAAGCCTACTTCTGTCTCGGAACGACACTGAAAATCAAAATCAGTCGACCCCAACCAATTTATCAAAAATGATTCAAAAATTGAAAAAGAAAAAAAGATGAATTGCTTATAAATTTTTTTTTATAATGAGCACACAGTTGTTGATAACAATGAATTTGGTAACATAAGATTGGATTTAGAATAATAAAATTGGATTTATAACCATGCATATAAATTGTTCCAATGTTTATGTCTTTTACTTATGGTTTTTCAGCCGGTGATTCTTATCTAGAAAAAAAAATCCTCTAATAAAGTGATCACAAAGAGCGGCTTCCTTTTTATCTATAGAATCAACTTATTCGAATCTAGTTCTTCAGTTCTAGATTCAAATCAGTTAATTCTACACGTACAGAGGAAGCCGTTTATTGTGATAAAACGCTTTATAGTTAATTACCAGTAATCATGTAGAGGAGAGACTGATAGGTCAAGCTCAGTGGTAGATCTATACAAGAACAAAGATCCAAGGCTCCACCCACGAGCGGCATATTTAATTTTATTGAGAGCAATAAAAAGCAAGAGTTCGCTTCCAAATCCGTCCTCTCAGGGTATTTACAATTTGCCTGGAAGGAAAGGCGAATAAGAGTACAAATAAGATAAAGGGCCATGATATATTGCTTGCTAAACGTAATAAAAATTTCACAGTTTTATTTTTCAGCTGCGAAGCTATTTGAGCAGGTGGAGACTGTTTGCTGTCTGTATTTAAAAATGGCTTCTTTTGGATTTGAGCGGGAAAACATCATAGGGAATTTCCTCAAACAATGTCCACTGTCATTTATGTGTGCGTGCGTGCGAGCGTATGTGGGTGGGGTTATATACATATGTCTTATGATATTTACCCCTCTTCACAAATGAACACAAATATAAGTATATATAAATGTGTGTGTGTGTGTGTGTGTGTGTGTGTGTGTGTGTATATACACAGAAGACATTATATATACATAAGACAAAAATAATAAAATACGTGTGTATATGCAATAATGTATCAAGTAGATCTTAGTTCAAAAAAGAGCCCCATACCATCAGTAGAGCGCTTATAAAATAAGTAAACATTTTTTTCCAAGTTTCATTACAGATTGTACACTCTGTTCCACATTAAAAAAAAAAGTTCATTTGAAAATCTTTGAGCGAAACATGATGTAAAACCTGTAATGAGCCATTGAAAATATCTTTACTCATTTGATATATATACATACATACACAGTAGCTGAATTCCCGTTCTGCTGACGGATTATTCAGCTAGTACAAATATGTATATTATAATAATAATGATAATAATAATAATAATAATAATAATAATATTTATTATTATTATTATTATCTTTATCATTATTCAAAAATGGATACATTATCCGACGGAAGTAATCATAAATTGCGTTATATTATTACTTGGTGAATGCGTCATTTAGCCTAGACAACGTAAATAGAATAAACAACAAAAGAAAATGGGGATGCTGTAGGAATACTAACTTCTGACGGATAGAGTAATAACGGGATATCATTTCAAATAGAGTTTCAAAATGATGTAATGCAATTTGTATATTTATAGTTTTCCATTATATCCAATTATCCGAGAGAGCATCCAACTAAAACGTTTAAAAATTACATTTTTTCTCGAAAGTTTTTAATTTGATCCTAATTTAGGAAAAAGTCTCATTCACTTTTGACCTCGTAAAGGAGGGATGTTTCTCGTTCGCTTTTGACATATTGAAGAGCAGAATGAAGTCCCCCTTCACTTTTGTCACTTTAAAGGGGAGAAGTCTAATATCATTTTGACCCTTTGCACAGCGGTAAAGTCTTCCCCCCCATTTGACCTCTCATAGGGTGGGAACGGAGTATCAAGATACGCCAACATTTATACAAAGGAAGTCGTTCTTTCATAATCATGGATATTATAATTAAACGATTATTGGTATTCAAAATCAGTCAGCCTCAAGCACTTAAATTGAAAAGTAAATCAAGTTGATTGATAATTAAAATGAATTTCACATTAACTCATATTGATGAAAAGTTGTTAATAAAAATGATGAATAATCTCTAACAATGAATTCAAATTGATCCAGTTTTTATAACCTTTGTTTGATGTTATCAGGCGGTTATTGCTATTTAAAAGAAACTGTCCCAAAGTGACCACAATGATCATCTTCCTTTGCATATTGATTATGTATAAATTGAATAAATATCTGAAGTCATGAATATCCAAATGTTGGCGTATAAATATATATAAAAATGAAAAGAGCAATTGGATAAAAATTCAAAATTCTTCTTTATGTGTTTAACGCTGACAATAATATTGGGAAAATTGGGAGGGTTTTCAAAAGATTTCGAACAAATATCCTTACTCGTACTCGGGCATTTGCACCCCGAACAACTATAGACCGATCAAATGTATCCTGGTCATTGGTCTAAGGTTTCTGCACGGTTGACTCTAGTGCCCCAATGTATTAGTCCATGAGATCTGACATTAGGAAGACGGACTAAACAAAGTCTAAATTTAGCTTCTACATCATAATTTTTAAAATTTTGTTTGAAAATTCATGGCAATCGGAAATTTACAAGACGAAAGTTGGTGGGAGAAGCTACATGCCATAGATTACTCATGAGATTTTAAAAAAAAAAATAGCAGTTTGTCTCGAATTCAAATCTCAATGTCACCCATTTAATGACATCACACCTCTTCCTCTGTTCCTGTCTTCGTTGTTTAACAGAATCGGGATAAACCGATGTTATTTGTTTATTTCGCCGACGGAGTTGCTCGTATATATGTATTATACGGTCTTTCCGTTTTTGCTTCTGCTGTTCTTCTTATATCTCTAAGAGATCTCCATGAAGTTTGACGGAAGTTTGTGGAAGATTGGGCCGTGTGTTACGAGGGAAGTGAATGGAATTTGGGGCGGATCCAGTAATTTTAGTTCGATGGAGAGACATTTTTCCCTTCATACATTTATGTATTCACTCATGTCAGTACACAAGATATCTCCAAAAGTTCTCAATGAAATCCAATCAAGTTTTGTGGAAGGGTGGGCCAAGGGCCAAAACGGAAGCGATTCAATTTAAGGGTTGATCAAAGAATGTTTCCCGATTGTGTTACTGTACTCCGTTGGCAGAGGCATGCAATCTTTGAGTGCTTTCAAATCCTGGATATTTATGTTTACATTTATTGAAACTCACATGAAAAATCAGTTTGATAAATTTCAGTGCAAATGAAAGCTACCATTCTAATTCTTTTCGCTTCTGATCT
>OY735207.1:67224492-67249492 GCA_963457665.1 Thysanoteuthis rhombus
AAAGAAGGATGGGAGAAAGCATTGGAGGATGGAAGGTGGACGAAGAAAGAAAGAGAGGAAGAAACGAAGGAAGGGGGAAGGAAGAAAGGGAGAAAGAAAGAAGGAGAGAATGAAAAGAAACCAAGAAAAAAAAAAGAAAGGGAGAATGAGAAATTTACAGGAAAAAAGATAGATGCTGATACAAAGCAACGATGGAATGAGGAAAAAAAAGAAACAGGTCGATAAGTTCAAAATAAATAGAGACAGAAACAAATCCGAATGAACGAGGTTACAGTTCAAACCACGGGTCAGCAACAGATGGGCCGCGGCCAACAAATATCCCTTTGAGTTAGTCTCTGTGGACTTCGGACTTTTTCTGAAGAAAACTTTCAAATTTTATGTATTTGTCGACCATTGTGTGGTTGATGGTTTCCAGATAATCTTTTGTTTCACGATTTGTTTAATGTTTAATAGGCATTGCATTGTATAATTTGTTTACTATAAGCATGTCCACGGAATTTTGACAAATGTGTTGATTTATCTAGATTTGTAAATCCTACCAAATGTTTGTGGATTGTCCTTTTCATGTATGAAAAACATCAAATCTTCTCAAAGAAGTCGTCTTCTGGAGAGGCAGATGATTGAATTCCATAACTTGTATTCCAAAATTTCTTGAGGTCAACGAGTGACCTCTGATGTTTGTTATCTGAGAATTATTAATCAACTGCTATTAAACTGACTATATAAATAAATAAAAAACCCTTTCTGTAGATTTTATACATCACATGCACACACACACACACACACACATATATATATACATACATTTGATTATTATCTGCTATCGAACTGACTATATGAATAAATAAAAACACTTTCTGCAGACTTTATACATCACACACACACACACACATAAACACACACACATATATATACATTTATATTTAAGAAATGGACATCATTTAGTCCGACAGAATGAATTATAAATTGCGTGATATTATATAGAAAATTTCAGATAGGTTTCTATATGATATAATGCAATTCATGTGTATGTGTGTACACACACACACACACACACACACACACACATATATATATATATATATATATATATATATATATATATATATATATATATGCGTGTGACATGGACAAAACTAAAAAAAATCAAGGTAATCCATTACAAAAAAGAGTTGCTGATTCTTGCATGATAGAGACAAACATGATATACCATAATAACATAATGTTTAAAACATACATTGTAATTACTCATCTATTTATTATTGATTAGTTTGTCGTTTATGATTCATTTATTTTCTGTCACGATGTAGTTTTAGGAATCCAATGTATAAAATTAAGTGGAACTGCTCCGATTCGAACTCATCATAGCAGCTTGATGGCCTAGGACACATGGATGATACGATGGAGACTTTTTAAGCATTGATTATGTCAGCCAGGTGGTTACATTGGAGGAAGGGACAATACATCAAATCAGCTGACGTCGTAAAGCAGAGGTTTCGAAACTTGTGAAATGGATGATGTCAGGTTCAGAGGGACAACTGCTGTGGACCACTGAGTATTCTTTGGTGTCTTCTCAGGGGTTCACGGGCCCCAGTTTTCGAAACCTCTGACCTAGACGGTCAAAATTTGGAAAAATGGTATTTAAAAAACTGCCGTTGTTTTTTGACGACACGGGTATACTAATGATATTTATATAAAATGAACAAAAACGAAAGATCTTCGCATGGGAGACTTTTAAGAATAATTGATATCAGCGAGATGATGATCATAATGATAAAGGAGATGTTGAGGATGCTGAGAACGAAGACGAAAGACATTGAAGAATGGAAAAATCTATTTTTTTCTATGTCTTAAAATCTAGAAACATCTCTGGATAATCTAGATCTTATCAATAAACCTACCAGAAAAGGCCCAAAAATATTTTTAGAAGAGATCTAGTGGAGTATTGATGACAATTTTCAAATCTGTTGACAAAACAGTATGGCCAGTTGCGTTTGGACACACAAATATAAACATACGCATATTAAAAAAATAAAAAAAAAGAATTGAAATCTTTGCCATCTTTCATGGTTACAGTTGTTCAGTGCGGGTATCAATACAGTCAACACAACATAGAATGGAATCGGTGGACTGAGTTCAACTCTGGCTGGGACAGTCTAAGTTTACTCAGCACTAATACCCCCTTCCCTGGCAATGAGTAAAAATCATGGCAGGTGGAGTCCTTCAGCCCAGTAAGGCAATCCATCTTTTGTGTCGGTCTAGCTCCTTGACCCCGTAAAAAACCCAAAGCCACAAACAATGCTTGGGTCACCATGGATCGTTCGAGAAACGGAGACACATTCATTGACCCATTTGTCGCACGACACTGAGGCACCTGAATCTGTGTCTGAACGACATACCTTACATGTGACTCCGGTCACTCGGGGTGTTCAGCTTGACTTGGAAAATCAAATCAATTGTGTGTCTTTCAAGTTGATTCGGTTGATGGCTTGGCCCTCCGAACGAAGTTCCCTTGGAAGAAATCCCCTCATCAAGAGGACCATAAACGGTAGGGCCTGTGTGGAGAATAACCCACAAGCCCGAACAATGGGGTTTTAAGGTGAAGTGCAACTTGCCCAGGGTTGACCCCACCCCTTGAACCAAGGGTTTGCATCCACTGACAGAGGTGGCACAAATAGCAACAGTACCAGTTTTGACAGGGGCGTCCTCTTCATGGCAAATGCAAGCTAGCTAACAGATATAGCGTATGCTACGGGCCCTATAATTTCGAGGGCCCTGCACGAAATGCTCGCAAGCTATCAACTCCAATTAAGTGATTCTCCACTTGCTCTATTGTTGCACCACCTTAAACATTTATGGATAAAAACTTTTTTCCCAAGATTAAAAAAGAAAAAAAATTTTTAGGCGGGGCCTAGTGGAGTACTGATGTCAATTTTTAAGTGTGTTGACAAAACAGTATCGCCAAGAGCACTGGAACACACAAACACCTGTACATATTAAAAAAGATAGAACCCTTCGCCATCTTTCATGGCTACAGTCGTTCCTTGATGTTAAAATTAACTGATTATAGCCAATTAAAAGCTTTAATTTGGGTTATTATTTATGAGTTATTATTTATTATATATAATATGTAGCCACTCAAACTAACTTAAAAACTGAAGAAACCTGTGTAGATAGTTTTGGTGACAGTCTTGGTCAGTGGTTTCAAACATCTGTTTGAAAGTAGAACGTGAGTGACACAAAAAAAGACTAAATAAATAAGCCTAGGTAGGCCATTTTACATGGGTCTTCTAATTTTTTGGCAGCGATGGGAGGGGGTTTACTCCCACTGGTAGATGCAAAAGCTATTGTCTCATATACATTTTGGATAAAATTGCTAGTCATTTTATGAATCATTCTTAGTCTTCTATTTTGTTACGCTACTTGTAAGTACAAACATTTACATTACGTATGTTACGTTATGGAATTGCGTAATTGGAGAAATTTACTAAATTTTTGTAAAAAAAAAGGTCTGATTTCACTTAGATAACATAAGCTTTGGATCTAAAAAGAAATAGTTGTCTGATATCCTTGTTTCGATCAAATTAAAACAAACTACTTATTCATTGAAAAGACTTGGAATCTTGCTAATGAAAGCAATTTCACCGATTCGGCGTTATATAAACTCCCATACATTAATCATACGTATTCAACACAGATTATAAAAAATGGAGTAGTTTGAAATGGGGCCTACATTTCCCACCAATTCTGGGTCTGTTACCAGCTTAGCACGGGTTTGTGAGTGATGATTAAACTATAACCGAGTGTATTGGTCGGTGTGGTTATGAATGATTGCATCTGGCATTCGAGTCCCCGGACGAGCGATGTGATTTTCGAGTTGCTTTGATAATTTACGGTAGAAGAAACGCAACCGGAAGGATGCGAACGTTTCCATCGTTTGTGCGCTTGCGCGCTTAGTGTTTCCATTTCCGACTTAATTGCATAAGATTTTTTCTTGTTTTGTCGCGTGAAAAGCGTTTTCGACCCGGGTTTCAGAATTATTATTCCGTAGGGTCCTGTGAAAGGTCGGATCTTTTAGAACTGTGTCATGTTGGGATGTGATATTTATAGAAGATAGCTATTATCAATGTTTTGAATCTGGGACGGGCATTCGCACGCACACACACACACACTCACACAGACACATATACGTACGCACGCTCACTAATACACACTACTCTTTTAAAGCAGTGCCTCACATATTGGCGATTAGCAAAAGTTCGTATAGAATTCGGTTCACGCGTCCAAATTCCCCCATTAAAAAAAAAATGGGGGGGGGGGTTGCAACCTGTTGTGCACACACACGGATACCTCATTCTACAAACTCCTGCTTCACGAACGTTAAAATGAAAATTCAAACTGAATGGACATTACGGTTTATAAAATCATTGTTTTTGTTTGTTTTTGACATAGTAAAAAGTTGTTCACAAGTGAATAGCACTGTTACAGGTTCGTATGTAAGTGTCTATTGACAGATGATGAGTTTGTAAGTTCTTCCTTGCCTTTGTGATGATGTGTTGTATCATCATCACAACAGGAGAGGTAGAGAATGCGTCATCATCACAAAAAGATAGGTTCTAGGCGATCAACACATTGTTACTTTCATATAGTTTTCATGTATTTATCTTCCTTCTAATATTCTATGCGTACTTTATTCCTTTTCTCATCAAGATATTTGCTTGACCAAAGTTTGATTTTTCTTCATTTATTTAACAATTGAAAGATTTTACACATAATTTTTTCTACTTCAGAACTCAACCTTATTTAATACATAGTTTTCTATGAATACGTATACCTCGTTTTACGAACTCCCGGTTAACGACTAGCATCATTAACAAATTAGTTCGTGAAGGCGAGGTATACCTGGATATGATACCCTCGAAGCATGGCTATGGTAAGATAGCGGATGGACTCAATGATAAAGAAAATTACCACTCATGCAAATACAAATGTAACTAAATTACATGCGCCAAGAACTCAAAGTTGTATGATGAAACAGTTATAAGACAACACGTTGGAATAACGCTGATCACTTGCGTGATACACGGTTGTGGATACTGTGTGCCTATCTATGAAATTGACTGAGAAAAAAAATTTTTTGAGTATAGATGAAAAGTTAAAATGACAGAATATATATATATATATATATATATATATATATATATATATATATATATATATCCAAAAAAATACAGGTCCGGTAAAGCACAGATTTGGACTCGGTCATGTGGAAGGTATTCTTCTTCAAGCACCTAAGCCTTACACCTAGAACTTCCTTGGGTGGTCTTCTTACATTGTCTCTTCATTCCGGTTGCCATCGTTTCAGATTAAGGATTGGGAGGGATTCTTTCTTTCTTTCTTTCTTTCTTTCTCTCTCTCTCTCTCTCTCTCTCTCTCTCTCTCTCTCTCTCTCTCTCTCTCTCTCTCTCTCTCTCTCCGGCACCAGTTCAAAGTGTTTGACCTGAAAGCGACAACCGACTTTTGACTGATGCCGCTGACTACCAATGTGTCTCTCTTCTACTTGACCTTTGATCTTTGCCATAAGGTCAATCTTTTTACAGGCCAGGTAGACTGAGTTCAAAGGTGACGTGGCCGAGAGCTGAAGGATCTGGTGACTGGTATTTTCGCTAATACCTTTTGTATAGATACCTCAACTGCACAAACATAATCTTATTTGATGATCATAGTCTTGGAATTTCTGGGACAGACAGGAAAAAGGCGTCAATATTTGAGGACTTTAGAGGGGTAACTCCATAGGAAAAAACATGCTTTGTTGTCAACCACGTTTGTTTATCAAGAACGACAGGTTGATCTTGTTATTCCGATATTTATTCGGATATTTTAAACAGCATTACTGATAATGCTATTCTTTTTAAAAAAGATAAAAAGCAAAAAGATGAAAGATAGAATCTTGAGGCTGATTAGTACATCTTAATAAAGAATTTGAGAATTACTAATAAGCCTCAAGTCATTTCTTTTCCAAACCGTCAACTTTCCGCACATTATATATATATATATATATATATATATATATATATATATATATATATATGTATATATATATATATATATATATATATATATATATATATATATATATATCAATCAAGGAATGGACATATTATTTGGTCCCATAGAATGGATTATAAAGTGCGTTATATTATACGACAAACTTATTTGAAATGATATCCCGTTGTTACATGGTTAATACATCACTCAATCCAGAAAACGTCAATACAGAGCAATATTTACTGAAATTTTGAGAGAGAAAACACCCGACACGTGTTTCGCGGTATATCCATTTTTTTAGGGTGCTGAATGATCATATCATTCTTTTGGCAGCATGCCTTTTTGGTCACGTGACGGATTCTATTGAGTGACGAAGCAGACCTGTTTACTTATTTATTATTTATGTGGTTTGCACTCTTCAAACCAATCCATTTTTTCCTATCTGAACATCTTATTATACAAGTTCTTGTATCTTTCTTTTGATTGTGAATTGAAGGTTCTAAAAAAACATGATTTGACACGCACACTATCTTTCTATTAAACGAAGTCCTTCCTGGCTGTGAGCCAACTGTTGAATGTGCCAAGGAAATTGCCTTCAGAATTAGAATTTAAAAAAAAAACATAACAGTAATAACAAAATTGAGGATCGAATGTTAGTTAGGTTGTACGAAATCCATATAAGTGGCTGCGTATGATAAGTACCAAACGTATCATTTCAAAAAAAGTTGATATTTTCGTAATCCTTAGCGCTCTAATACCTCGGATTTCTCTCATTTTTGTGTTCCGTGTATTATGATTCATGGTGTTCAAACTTCAAATAAAAAAAATACTGAGTTCAGTAGCTCGACAAAAAAGAAAAAAACGAAAACATTGACTTAAAAAAAAAATGGTTCGTTGGGTACTTAACATACGCGGCCATTCATACATCAATTAGATTCGAAAACTGTACCAAAGCGTTGTAGCAGGAAAAGCTGGTATTTTTAGTACAAATGATAATAATGATAGTTACTTCGAAAATATTTATGCAATTAACCGAGGACCAAATATTAGACAACATATTTTTGGGGAGAGTAGTGATAGACACACGAACCTTCGAAGAGAAATAAAAACGAAAGACTTGGAGTGAGGTAGGCATAATTTCGAGAGACCACGTGATGATGACTTAATCGGAATTCTGATTGTTCTCGTTTCGTCACGCGTGACGAGATTACACACTCTCATTTTCTCTCACACACTTACTGGAAATAATTCATACCACACGCACGCACACATACACACGGCTGGGTATTTACAGACATTACTCTATGTACTTACAAACAGTGTACGTGAAAACATTTTTGTGACAGAATAGGTGTATTTAAAGCCAAGTTGTGTGCAGTGAATATTCATGTACGATGAATAGGTCTGGTTAGTTACTCAATAGAAACCGCCACATGAGCAAGGTCTTTAGGCAGCATGCCATGTTGCAGGTGATCAACTGAAAATTGTAAAAAAGAGTGAACGATGAATTAGCTACTTCTTCCGCCTTTTGTTGGGCAGTGATCGCTAAAAAGATTTTTCTGAAAGCTGACGGGCACAAAATAAGGGATCAATTTAGCATAAACCTACCTTATAAATCTCCTCCCCGCCCCCAGTAAAAAAAATAGGAAACTATTCAGGGAATGGGTTTGAATCGAAAAGAACAAAGGTTTTTCCCAGACGTAATGAGAAATAAATGTTGAGGACTGGTGTGGCCTGTATACGTGATGCATACACTCGTAGACAGCCAGACAACTACACTAGTTTAAAAACCTAAAGAAACCAGTGCTGACTATTTTAGAGGCAGTTTTGATTGACAGTTTCTAATATAATCGGGAATGGGGTAAGATGGACCGGAATAACATAACTGAATAAAAAAGAAAGGTCAGGTGACAATTCCAACTACCAAGTAAACATTAAAAGTTATCATTATTAGCGTACACAAAGCAACCCGTAAGAACGCATTCACCACCGTATAATCACATGAACCTATTCTCGACTATGTTTGCATGTATATATGTATGTATGTTATTAAGTGCTTGAAACACATACTCAGTATCAAATGACAGACCCTAACACCAGACACTGAGGTGCTTCAGAAAGCTGGTGATCTGACCACTGAGCTGCATATCATCACTCGTCAAATGCCTTGGACAGGGCATGGTGTATGCGTGAGCGATCAACGACCTCAAACGGCTTTTTTTAAATGGCCAATTGCAGCCTAGAAAGCGCCAACAACACAAGCCTAAGAAGAGGTACAGGGAATGTACACAAACATAACGCAAGAATCTGGGAATGAGTGTTGAAAACTGGGGAGAGCTGGCACTGGATCGAATTGGCTGGAAGTGCTCCGTTAAGGAAGGATGCAGCATGTTTGAGAAAAGACAAATTAAGCACGCTAAACTGGAACAGGCTTTATGCAAAAGAGTTCTGTGGATCTGCCGGAGAATGAAAAGAACTGGAAGAGTGATGTCTGTGGTCGTACTCTTTTTTCCAAAGGCAGGCTATGTAAATCACATTGAATTACACAGAAATCAGCAGAAACAGACTGCACATATCTATCTTTTATCTTCTTTTCAAGACGATATAACTTGTGGTAAGGCGTGTTAGACAAGCCCTAGGCGGAAGAGACATATGAAAGTGCACGAGACTACCATTTAGCAGATTCAATTACTCATGTGAGCTGTCCACCATGTGTA
Organism: Thysanoteuthis rhombus; assembly: GCA_963457665.1. Taxonomy (NCBI): domain Eukaryota; kingdom Metazoa; phylum Mollusca; class Cephalopoda; order Oegopsida; family Thysanoteuthidae; genus Thysanoteuthis; species Thysanoteuthis major. The sequence goes on from OY735207.1 coordinate 67,233,258, forward strand.
CTTTGGACCTTGTGGGTCAGCAGCTGGTCTTAAGAACCACCTTGGAGGACTGAAGCAGGGTGACTAGGTCAAGTGATGGGACAACTGTCATCTGGCAAAATGAAGCAATCATCATGTGTGTACCTTGTTGTGGAGATGTGAATGGCTCTCTAACGGTGCAAACAATGGAACTCTGGTTTAGGCTGATTATGTTCACTTCGCACAAATACTCTTGAAAAAGGCATTAATCCATCTCTTATGCCTCAGCTATGGGTAAAACAGCAGGCCATATTGAGCTCTATAGCTTCGGGAAGGCAACCAGTCTAGGAGAAGCACAACTCTGACTCTGAACCAAGAAGCTTGTTTGGCGCCTAATCTGATGCCCCCTCACCCCCGACAGCCTCTGCTAGACGTCCCTGGTTTATTTTGGACTACGTCAGCAAGACCGAGAGAGTGATCTGACGGTGGGGTATCATAGCATCTCCATATGCTTTGTCCAGGCATGTGCCCAGGAGGGAACGTTCTATTGCTAGAACCGAGATCATGTACGTATGTATGTATGTATGTATGTGTCTGCTGAAACGGTTTGCAATTTTATCTTTTGTTTATTGTCGATGTCAACACAGAGCAAGGATTTCCAAACAAGTACGCGCCCCCTTTGCCCTCACTGGAGATTTGCACAAGAGAACCATCTGAACTCCTTGCAATCATTTACAGCATATTTCCCATAGAACTGTGCAACCAGTGCAGAAAGTAAATCTTTGAAGGCACCAAAGTTTAATTGCCCAAAATAGCGTGATCATTAATAATTGAACTCCTACTACTACTACTACTACTACTACTACTACTACTACTACTACTACTACTACTGATAATAATAATAATAATAATGTCAAATATTACATTTGTACATCACTTACTTCCTGTTCCGGTGTGTAGAGAATATTCGTGGCTGTGCTTGGAGGACATTGATCATATCATGAAGTTTACAAAAATGGCTTTCAAATTCCGTGCTTAGCTCATTGAGTTTTCATTGAATCGAGAATATTAATTCACTATATCGAATTCAAAAGAAGCAAAGGGCTTGAAGCGCAAAAGCACAGCAAGAATGTTCAAAGTTTAATTGCTCAACAAAATAATAGAAACTGTTATATCCTTAGTTTCACGATCAGTGTTCATAAGCTTGTGGCGTTGACATTACTACTGAAATGAGATCGAACCTCACTGGTTGCACCACTATTGTGACCTTGTGACAAACCAAACTAAATCTGGTAAATATCAAATATATTCTGCTTCAGTATTTACAGTGTATATAAAGCATAGTTTGACACAAGGCCACAGTAATGGAGCACCCACTGAGTATTGGACTCGTTAGGATGGGAATGATCTGAGTAAGAAGCATGTTAACCATCTCTACACGAGATGTAAAACTCGGAATTTCATAAAATTACTGAAAAATTCCGGCATTTCACATAATCCCGAGGGATTTCACAAAACCACAAGGGATTTCACACGATCACTAGTTTCATAATCTCACTACAATCCACACATACACCCCCATGTTTAAACAGTCATACAATTTACGTCCCTGACAACATATTATGCTGACAACAAAAGGTTAGCTTCAAATTCAGCAGAAAATGAATAATTGTATCTTGTATGAGAACATCAATTTTAACATGATATGCTAGAAAAGAAATGATCACAGCATGCCAATAACTGATACATGTCGACAACGTAAAGTGAACAAAAGGACTACACATTATTACATATATATATATCTGTCCCAAACCTGCTCATTGTAGTTTCTTTGAGTGCATATACTATCATTTAGTATAGAAAAAAGAACAAAAAAATATATGTATTATATTTATCAAGTTAATGGTTGTATAGCTTTTTCGTCAGTAGACAGACACCGAATCTCGTCTTTCCAGCAGTTTAGGATAGTATGTCAAAAACAATCCTGTTTATCCTACATTTACATTGTTCAAATCATAAAATTCATTGTCAACGATAAAGAGAGCTACTGTATGGCCTATAAGTGATTACAACCTACCATTTTTTTTTTTAAATAAAAAGTTAATTTTCTTCAAAACCAAACATAACTGGATTGTATTATTTTTAGTGGAATACTGCACAATCAAGATGGATATTATCAGGTATTATTTGCGACAAAACTCTACAGCATTCAAACTGTGTTGTCAGAAATATTCAACTTAGGAGTGTACTCATTTCTGAGAAGCGATCTATTCATATATAAGATTACCTCTCTATAAAAAGATATGTTTCTTTGTACTTTTAAAGTCCAAAACAACAGTCCAAACTTTCCTTGAAGAAATTAACTATCTGCAAAGATGGGGTATACTCTTTTATGGACAATACTGAATACAGATTAAAAAAGAGGGTTGGATTATTTCTGGACTTCGAAATTTCAGAGAAACAATCCACGCTTTCCTTTTAATCAGCATACATTCTAGTTTTTTTCAATTTTGAAAATTAATTTTCTCCTGTAGTAGAACATCACAATCAAAACAGGTGTTTTTATGGCCAGACTCTACAGCATCAGAACTTCGTTGCCAAAATATTTCTTCGTGTGTGGGTACACTCATTTTTGGACGGTACCATATTCACATTTTTGGCAAAATTAACTTTCCATTCAAAAAAAAAAAAAAAAAAAAATGGCCAACCATATTTATCATTGAAGGGCAATACTTGATACAGATTAAAAGAAAAAAAACTTTAGAGAAACAATCCACCCTTTCCCTTTAATCTGTACTTTCAATCGGTATTCAATTAACTGAATAAATGTATAAAGCAACAAAATTGAGATGAAAAGAACAACTAGTGAAAAAATAAGAATAATCCAGTTAGGAACCGTCAATCAAGAACTGTCACAAAAGAATCTATTTTTTGCGAGTCTGGTAGGCTAGCCATATATGTGTGTATATATTGCACGTACAGTGCGCATCGATAGAGCTAAAAGGTTGAAAATTTGAACATTCATTCCTTTTTATGTCCATATCCGGCAGCGTTCACGCTGCTCTCTTGAAAATTCGGACTTTTTAGAGATCCAACAAAAAGCAAGAGAAGTAACTTATTTGTTGATCACCCCTTTCCCAATATTTTAATTGATCACCCCCAAAATGGCCTACAACAAAAAGACGTTGGTCACATGACGTTTTCTACTGAATGACCAACCAGACCAATTTAAAAAACTTCTTACCTCACTCTTCAAATTTTACTTCTAATTTATAATTAAACATGGCCTTTTCTCTTGTTAGTTGGAGTTTTCAGAAGTTTAGGCTGTCATTATTCATTAAATCAAGTTCACTTGGATTGTTATACAACGAAATTCATGGAGGGCATTAGCACTGTTTAATGGTGCTCTTCAATGCACGAATCCTTATCATAATGGAGCCAATGAAAGTTTATGAAACCAAAACTTCTCTTTTCTCTCTCTTCGCATCCTATGAGTGTCAGTGTTTTCGTTTTCTGTACGCTGTTGAAATAAGAGAGAACGAAATGAAGAAAAGATAGGAACAGAAAGAAAGGAAGCGCAGAGAGAGGGAAAGCTGACTTCATTTCCATGTTGTTCACACTAACATCAGATAATGTGATGACGGTGAAGGCAGGAAAATTACCATTTTGTCCTACCGTATTTTGCGTAAATGTTTTTTTCTTTAAATACACTTTATAGTTGATTGCAAGCTGAGCTCTTTGAAATTAGAAAGAATTCAAATATTGAGAAATCCTATCGATGAGAAGTACATTCTTTGGAATTTTTAATGAAATTTTTGAAAAATTATCTATATGATTAAACATTTGTTTTAATTCTCAAATCGATTGATGATTAGGTTTGATTGTTTTATAATGTGAATTATGAATATTTTGAGATCATAAGTATACATATTCAAAAATAAAACCCGAAATATAATAAAACCAACCAAATAACCCACCAATAGTTATTAGGAATGATAAGATGAGCTGTTTTAATTTTTATTACAGCTTACTAATCACACACACACACACACACACATATATATATATATATATATATATATATATATATATATATATATATATATATATATATATATTATATATATGAGAACAGTAATGAATGCACAATAAGCGTGCGTATATGTATTAGGTAGATCTTCATTCAAAAAAGTGCTCGATATCATTGGTAGAGCGGTTATAACATGAGTTGAGATTTTTTTTAATGATTTATTATAGATTGGCTCATTTTATAACCCTTTCTAAGTGAAACAAAGTCTGCAATCTGTATTGAGCCACCAAAAAATCTTTACTTATTATAAATATATATATATATATGTATATATATATATATATATATATATATATATATATATATATATATATATACATATATATATATATATATATATATATATATATATATATATATATATATATATATATATATATACTGGAAAATACGTAGATAAATTCCACAAAAAGGAATTTAAGGCAAATGTAAAAAAGAAAAGCCAAACAAAAAAAAAAGAAAGCCCTATATCTCAAAAGTATAACTAAAAATTTTGGCTTTCCTACTTTTAATACATATATATACATATGTTTATAGTGCTTTTTTCTTTGATATGATCTCTGCTCGGGATGCAAAAATATGTTAGTGTTTGTAAAAAGCAGTGGTCAGCAAAAGCCCTTGTGGTACAATGTAAGGAAAGTGGTCCCGATTGCATATTGTGAAGTTTCACACTTTCGCCCATTTGATGTTACAAACGGTGAACAAATAAAAGAATCAGAGAACTAATGAAAGAAAAACAAAGTTTTAATTGGATACCATTATCCGCTGATAATAGTCTAATCCAAATTCTGTTTACCATCAATTCTCTAATTTCTATAATCGGGACCACCATAGGCGTCCGTTGCCACTTTTCCAGGGGTGCAAAAGCATATATTTCCGGTTGGGGACATAAAGAGTTATATCCGATGAAGGTTTACTGCTTTTATTAAGGTGACCATGTCAAAATTTCCCACATGTTGTAGGACCCCAATTAATGCATCTTCTGAAAGAGCGTTGACTGAGGATGGGAGAACTGATTTTTTTCCCCTTTTTTTGATTAGCCAAAAGGAATAAAAAATTATATAGAAACAAAGTTTCGAAATTGAGAAGTGATTTTAGAGTCTTATTTATATTGTCTATATGTATACAAAAAAGAGAACGAGAAATAGCTGTCAATATGTCAATAGATATCTATTCAGGGCGAACGCAATACACATAGCTGTGATGTCAATAAACACAACAACTGACCCAAAACAAGGAAAGATATACAGAAAATAAAGGTTTCAATCCATATATGTTCAAATATGGATCAAAGAATTCAAGAAAATACTTCTTCTTTATATAGATAGCCAATCTGCTTGAGAAATACGAAAATTGAAAAAAAAAATCTGTCTACTTTCATCCAAGACTGTTTCGAAGACAAAAGTAATAAAATTCGCGGAGTAAACATAATTTCAAAACAAATAAGTGTAAATGAATGTGTTTTTTTCCAAGAGGCTGCTAAAGCAGCCCCTTCAACCCCTTACTGGCGCCCATGGGTTCCACCTCTCCTGCATTATACCAGGAAGGTTTCAACTGTCCATTGCTTTTATCGTCCGTTGTTGGACATAGACCTTCCCCAAGATTCGCCACACCTCATTGTCACGGAACCAATACTCTCTTAACCTGTCTAGACCGTCTGTCCATTGCTTTTTATTCTATCAACTTCAGTTTTGCTTTGATCTCTGGGGACCTATGTTGAGAGTCCATTGGTTGTCTGCTATTCTTGCAGCATGTCCAGCCCATTGCCATTAGAGTTTTCTAATGAATTCTGTGATGTCTCTGACTTCCACTTTTCCCTGATATATTTTTCTGATCCCCCCATGTGAGGTTGCGCATATTTCTCTCACATGCACGTTGCATGGTTCTCAGTTTTTTGGTTAGATTCCATGTTTCAGCTCCATTGGTGACTATCGGGAGAATGCATTGGTAGTAGACTCTTCTTTTTAGGACTAATGGGATTTTCCTATTCTTGAAGGTTGAGCTTGCTCTGCCGAAGTCTTACCATCCTAGAGTGATTCTTCGCTTGATTTCTTCTTTTGAGGATATTAAGATTCGTTGTGCTGGTCTTTTCTACAGTTCTGCGTTTTTGATTTTGATTATTATGTGTTTATTTACGACGTGTTAGTTGCACATGACCATTGTTTTGCTGTAGTACATGTGAAAGCTGACTTTCTTGCTCTCTTCATTCAGTTCATCTAGCATTAGTTGGAGGGCGGGTAGGTTCTCAGCGAAAAGGATGATGTCTGCAAATCTGAGTTGCATTGGTATTGCCGTCTATCCTGATTCCTTTTTCTCCTAGTTAAGGTTTCAGAAGATCATCTCGAGGCTGGCTGAATTGGGGTGAGCTGGTATCATTTAGTCTTATTCTTTTTAGGACCTGGAAGGTATCTGAGACTTTATATTTTCGTGTTTATTTTCATCCATAGCAGAATCCCCGTTCAATACACTGATACCCTGAAGGGCTAAAACAGGCCTCATTTATGGAGTGAAAGTGATTCTCATCCAATGAATGCAGACTGTTTCAGTCCCTCGCAAGAAACTTCAAGTCGTTAAATAAATTGATATAATCTCGTATTATTATCGCAGATAATACTTTTGATAGCTGTTATATATCGTTTGTGATTCTGATATATTTGATAAAACAGCTTCATTGCATTTTTTATCATTACGCGTTTCCTTACAAAGATTAATGGATTCAACTATCCCAATATTTACCCATAGCTTGAAGAACAGTAGACCCATACCTCTCCCAGGGTATCAGAGCGAAATGAACGTCAGTAGTTTTAAAAGCTCCAAATACAGTCCTATATTCATTCTCTGTTTTTGGTTAAAAACAGAGGATCGCCATGGACGCGTATTTGAGTTTTAAAGGCAGCGATCGGTTGATGATATTACTGGGATTTCCTATTCCGAATTAAATACGTATACAGTATCCCCAAACTGTTACTAAATTCGCGTGTTTTCCGGCCTACACTTCCGTCATACCGGAAGTGAACATTTTATTTGATTTTTGCGTCAAGTTTCAAGTACGCATGTGCGATGGAAAGGAAAACAGGGAGACGAAGGGAACAAAAAAAAAACGAGGCTCTGCTCTGAAGGACGAACTACTTGATGTTTATTTTCAGCAGTAGTGAATAAATCTGTACATAAACGTTACATGTATTCATCTATTTCAGTATGTTCATATCTATCTATCTATCTATCTATCTCTTTGTACATATCTATCTATCTTTGCTTATTCATATCTATCCATCAATCTCTGAATGTTCATATCTATCTATGAATCTATGTATTTATGTATATTCATATCTATCCATCAATCTATCTATCTATCCAACGAACTAACTATCTAAATATCTATCCATATCTGTCAACAATTTTACTTATTTTCTTTAAGTGGTTTCGTCGTCGGAATTTTTTTTCTAATTTTCCTTAGCATCATCCTTTTTCTCTTTCTTTCTTTCTTATTTTTCTTCCTTTCTTTTCTAACCACAAAATATTTCGAAGTCATACTCTTTTTCTTTCTGCCTTTTATTAACTCTTTCAGTGTCTTCCTCGTACGATTTCCTACCACCTAAAAAAATACTTACACAATTCGTTTCATTTAGTTTATCTCCCACTCACGACCAACGACTTAACGCTGAAATCGTTACAGAACAAGAAAAGAAAAAAAAATAATAATAAGGACTGAGGTGTGGGGACCACCGACCAAGGTAACACTTAATCCATACTAAGCCTCTTTTCTACGGTTCAAAAGGTTGCTCGATGGACGTTCTCTCGTCAACCATCCTCAAGTTCACATATCTTTTCTCTGCCTCGTTCTAATTTTTTCATTAACACACCTGCTCTTAGGAGGGACTCGGGAACCTATATTAGGCGCATAGAGTCAATAACGACTTCGTTTAATTAGAATGAGGAGAGAACTAGAAGTCGAGAGGTTTGAGAATATATCACAAGTGGCGAGCGGAGAAGTTAATTAAAGACAACTTGAAAGTAGGAACGTATTTCTTTTCGATGCTTAATTGCCGTGAGTCGGGATAAGCAGGGGAGGTGGAAAAATCTGTCACAATTTAATAAGCCCGGGGCAGGGGATAAGCCTGGGGGGGGGGGGACTATGTTCATAGACAGAATTTTGTAGAATCCAAACAAAACTAAGTCGTTGGAGAAATATTTATAATAAGGATGGGGATAGGCACATGGGAAGTAAAAACGTGCGGTACTGATAGGAACAATAAAATTATGCTGAAAAGTTTTGGTGGTACGAAATTTCAAGATCGCTCATGTTTGCTGATACAATTAAACTTAACGTAAGTTCTCCCCCTTGCATTGTTTATAATAGTTGTCAATGGGAAAACTTTTACAAATCTGTACTTGAACAACTTTCCCCCAGCCAACAATTAGGAAGGAAAGAGTAGAGATAGACACTGAGATATCAATCAGTAAGGATATTCAGACAAATTATCAATAAGCGGGAGGGAGCAGCAATTAGACACATCGGAGTGAGCTAGTCTACGGCCTGTGGCTTTTGTTATAAAGAGGCCTTGAATAAAAGAACTATGCATAGATATTTTAAAATGTTTTCATTTCTCATTTGCATATTGGAGTAAGCAGCATCTTCTATTCGCTATACAACCAGATAATTCGACAAATATGTCTGACGATCCAGTAACGGTATTACTTATTTCTCTTGTACTTTTTCAATCTTCGAGCAGCAGCTATGACTTCAGTTTCAAATTCTTTCGTATTTATGCGTCGTGTATGGATCAATTTGACATTGCTCTCCCATTAATTACTGTGTTGAAATAAAGCACCCAATGAAAGTTGATAATTGGCTAAAATTGTTTGTTTTGAACACTCAGTCGTTAATAGAAGTTGAGGGCAGTATAGTACTTCAGTAATAGAACAGGTGCAGAATTAGTGAATCGGCATTGACAGCTTTCGAGCTAGCATTTAGCGCAGGGCCCCTGAAATTGCGGGGACTGAAGAATAGGCCATTGCTACGTAGTTAATCTGGTACTGCTCAAAAATAAAACCTTCTACATATATATATAAATATATATATATATATATATATATATATATATATATATATATATATATATATATATATATATATATATATGTGTGTGTGTGTGTGTGTGAGGATATATATATATATATATATCCAAGTTGCACTTCATCTCAAAACTCTAGGCATACGGGCCAGATTTGGTTCTCGACAATATCTTTATGGCCCGTGACCAATCCAGGGATTCTTTTTAAAATCTTATATAATTTTGTTCAGAGAGTCAATTTTGTAATTCATATTGGAAAATTACTCTCGATTTGGCTTTGCAGATCAATGATATAATTAATGTAATTCATGCATTTGTCTATTACAGAAATTAAGTAAGCTTTCTGTAATACGATGGACATATGTGAAGTGAATGTGTGGTCTGTATAAATAAAAATCGCACGATCAAAAATTTGTTCATGACTGATATAGAATGATAGAAGACAACCCTAACCCCAGGAAATTCCACGGACGTTGACAAGTAAGTTGTTATCATCAATCCTGCAAAAGTATTTCTGCTGTTTAAGTACATAATTTTGCTGAATTAATTAATTACCAAGAAATGTATCTATTTAATCATAATCTTCTTTTGTTGCTAATATTAGGCTTATCGCTAAAGGTTAGGTGACAGTAAGTCTCCTCAGGTCTTCAGCCCTTCTCTTATCTAATCTCTCCCTCACCTATCACAGCAGTGTTATGAATCGTACCTCCATGACTTTGTGTGTGTGTGTGTGTGTGTGTGTGTTTGTGTGCGCGCGCGCGTTTTCCTCCTCTGTTAGGTCACTGCTAACAGCTGGGGTCATAGATCTCACATTTCCTGCTCTTTCCTCAGTATTCGTTTAGTCCCTAACAGTGTTGTGGTCTGCACAGTCTCAATCCTTCCTTTTACCCCTAATGATAATAATAATAATAATAGTGGTATCAGCACAAGCCAGAGGCAGTCTTGGAGAATGACAACCACAAACTACTGTGGGACTTTGACATCCAAACTGACCACCTCATCCAGGCAAGAAGGCCGGACTTAGTAATAGTAGACAAAAAAAAGGAAGGCCTGCCAAATAGTAGACGTTGCTGTACCTGCAGACCATAGAGTAAAAAAAAAAAGGAGGTTGGAAAAAGGGAAAAATACCAGGACCTAGCAAGGGAGTTAAGAAAAATGTGGAACATGAAAACCAGGGTGGTACCGGTCATAGTGGGCGCACTAGGAACTGTCCCCAAAACGCTGAGGGAGAGACTGGATGAGATCGGGATTAGGAGGAGGATAGAGACCGTACAGACCACGGCACTGCTGGGAACTGCACGGATACTGAGGAAGGTGCTGGAGATACAAGTACTGCAACGAATTGTAGCTCTGTCATGATATGCGAAAGAGAGGAGACGTTAGCTGAAGACCTGAGGAGACTTATTGTCACTCAGCCTTCAGTGATAACCACTGGGCAACCGGTGTGAAACTGTTAATCGCAGAATTACTGCGACCTATGATTACTAGGGGAGGAGGGCTGGAGACTTGAGAAGACTTGCTGTCACTCAAACTCCAGCAGTTACCACCAGGCAACTAGTGTATGATTGCAAAAAAAAAAAAAAAAATAATAATAATAATAATAATAATAATAATAATAATAATAATAATAATAATTATTATTATTATTATTATTTGCAATCATACACTAGTTGCCTGGTGGTAATTGCTGGAGTTTGAGTGACAGCAAGTCTCCTCAAGTCTCCAGCCTTTCTCTCCTAGGCCTCATTAATACTGCGGTTTACAGTTTCACACCGGTTGCCCAGTGGTCATCATTATTATTATTATTATTATTATTATTATTATTATTATTATTATTGTCCACGCCAGTCGCCTGGTGGTCACAGCTGGTGATTGAGTGGCAGATTATCATTGAAAAGGTCACCAGCATATACTTAGCCAGAGTCAGTATTAGACTCTCTACATTAGGAAATCCAATGAGGATCGAACCCATTAACAACGGACATCAAGATTAGAATCCGATCATTGCTATGTGACATACATGCTTTTGTTTTGTTTTTTGTTTTTTTATATTCTTTTATTAACGTGACATTTTGGGACATACCATCAAGACTGGGAGATCCACTGGGGATTGAACCCATGAACAACTGTCAACAGTTTTATTTTAATTTGATTTGTTAACGTAGCATAGTTTGGTGTCAGACTATCAATAGTGGGAGATCAAATGAGTATTGAACTCATTAACAGCGACCTGCTGGATTAGTTTGCTGATCATTGCTACATTACGTGCGTCCTTTTTTTCTTTTCATATGATCTACCTGTTGATCCCAGTGAGATAATCACAGGAAAATTTGTATCAATGTTTTCTTTTCTTATTTCCTTCTTTAAAGAAAAAAATACTAAATTTGTTAACCGAGATGAGTGCATAGTTTCAAATGGTGGATAAGAAGTATTTATATCAGCTAAAAGTTCACCCCCTGGTGGAAGAGTCAAGTGTTACGGACAACAAACCAAAAAAAAACTCACACTGTTCATTATTAAAGTAGATTTCTTTTGCTATCTGTTTATATTCATGTGATCTATTACTTATTATTTACTAAATTTTTACGCTTCAGACTTGTGAGGGAGGAGAATGAATGAATTTATGGACTGAAGATCCGAACAAAACAGGTACAGATTCAATTGAATGCAAAGAAAGAGGAGAAAGAGGTTGATAATTAATAGAAAAGAAGATAAATTCAAGAACATAAAAGTGAAAGAACAGAGCCAACTTAGGTCGGTGATCAAGTGTTTCTGATTGGGACAGTCAGTGTCGATAGCACCGACCGAGACGGAGAAACGAAACGAAACAATAGATTTGAAGGTAAAAGGTAAAACACACGAAACGGGGACAGAACGAGAAAGATATTAGTTCTCTTGCCTGATTACTTGATTGGATGTGATATCTTAGTATATGTATTTATGTTAGCGTGTGCACGTATACGTGTGCAAATGGATGGGCATATTGTATATGAGTGCGTGTGTGTGTACTGAGTTCTAAATTATTCCCTCTCGTGGTTTTTGTTTTTGTTACCTGTACGTTGTTTGTTTTTACTAAGATATAATCAGTATTTGTTGACCTTCCGTACAATGAGATGCAATTACTCACACACATCATGCGTTAGCGTCATGTAAGCATCCATTCCTTTGTATTGCTGTGTTATTTTCCAATGTAATTAAACATTTATGTTATGAAACAGGTTTGAACTTGCATTCGGGTCAAACGAAATCACTTTCGATACACATTGTGAAACATTTTTGAAACACACTGTATACGCACACACAATTCCCCATATATATATATATATATGTGTGTGTGTGTGTGTGTACGAAGCTGGATCAATTAGCTTGTATGACACTTTCATCTGGCTTTTCATTAGCTTCAGATTTTACTCAGTGATTGGCTGGAAGTGCTCTATTCATGATCTGGCAGGTTTTCTTTTCTTTGTTTATAATGATTTGACCTGGTGTCCTAGCGGTAATCAAATGTCTGTCCGTCTGTTCGAGTGTGCGATAGCATTACACAGGAAAAACACAACATATCCCGATTAAATTTTCCGTGCGTTCTGATGGGATCCTAAGCATGTTTTCAACAAGTTATTTTTTAACTTTTATTGACTCCCAAAACACAATACTGTACGGTCTGCATTCGCCCTCATACCACAAATTATGATCTGACTTCCATCTATCTATCTATGACTTAAACTATCTGAAAACCCACCCATAGGTCAAGTTTCAGTTATTTCTACAGAAAACCCAATCTGAGCCTTTGGCTTCAATAAGATTCATGGATTTGAACTATGTATTTATTGGATCATATCTTATTTCGAAATCGTCATGCGTACTTGGAGCGATAGATATAGATGTATTGGTCATTGGGGATTAGTTTATCACGAAGAACCAATAGAAAACCGACCATTCATTTTATGTTCAGAGACATCTTACGCTAAGATATATTAATCATGTTGGAACCAGTTTATTACCTACCCAATAACAATAGAAAACCGACGCCATCTTTATTGATCCCTCACTTCATACTGGAACCTTTAAAACGGTGTAAATTCTGCGCTGGGTACGTGATTCTTTTTTTTAAAAACCATTGTATTTGGGTATATTTCTGAATTATATGATTAAAACATGAAAGCTGTTTCTAGTACACACTTACATAAGAGCATAAATATAGCGTGACAAATTTAGCATGACAAAATCACTAACACTGGTGTTTACATGTGGAGATAAGTGATTTTTTTAAACGCCTTCTCACGATAATTATAAGATCTTTATTGAAACCTGTCTTTCCAGAAAACAGGAACTTCGTCAGAATTCTTTTTTTCTAAAATGCAAAAAAAAGAAAAATGATTTTCATAGTTTTGCTATGGTATGTATTGTCCCAATATCTATTTGAATTTCTTTTCAATCCAACCATCGTTTCAGTGATTTTAAGTTAACATAACCTGCGAATGACGGGAATACCCATCATTGTAGTTCTATGGCCAACTCAATAAAATTGCCCGTTTTATGTGATGTTAACTCAGTTCTTTCTATGAGTAAGGGTTTCCATTTGGCAATGAGAAACTTGCAATGGATTATTTTGCAATGGAAAAGGGCCTTTATCCTGCAGCGGATAACTAATACTCTTCACCATCTTCTGCAGTCAATGGGTTAAATTTATACAATCGACCGTAGCCCCAGAAATCACCCGACTGATCAGCCAAGTGAGCAACAATTTTTTTTTCGTTGAGTGTCCGTGTGTTTGTGGGTGTCAGCGAAACTGTCATCATCGGTTTCTCCAATTTTGAAGTTGGTTTGGGCTGGCTGGCTGTCAATGTGTACATGTTTCACGCGTCAATGGAGCTAGAGGGCTGAGAGTTTCAACATTTACTCCTAATTATGTCAAACTCCCCTTCACTGAATGGATTTGCAAAGTAAATTTATGCTAAATCGATCCCATAGTTTGCGCCCAGTAGCTAAAACGATTTCTTTTTCAACTCCAGACTTGTTTTCATTGACCATTGTCCAACAAAAGGCCAAAGATGTAACTTACCCATCAATTACCCATTTTTCTCAATCATTTGATTGATCACCCCCAACACAGCATGCTATCAGAAGACGTTGATCACGTGATGGTTTCTATCAAGTGACTAACCAGACCTGTTTGCATTATTTTTACAGTAGGTACCGTTCAGAAGGTTCGGCTTACAAGTTTAATGCTCGCTTATCTAATATTTTATTATTATACAGCTCACAGCGTATTATTTTGTACTCAATGATTGATATTTTATACGGAGAAATACCAGTTGTCCGGTCAAAGAAATCATACGTTATTTGCTTATGCTAAGTTCGTAACATTATTATTATTATTATTATTATTATTATTATTATTATTATTATTATTATTATTGCTAATACCAAAACTATTACAATTATTATTATTATTATTATTATTATTATTATTATTTAGTATCAATTTTCTGTGAGTATTTTCCATCAGGCCCAGTGATTTTAAACAGAAAGTGTCTTTCTCGGGATGCGTTTGGTATTAAAAGGTGGGGGTATGATTTTATCAGTCTTGACTCCCAGTTACTCGAGATGAGAATTGATTTCAATGGGGTCCAAGTCAGGCCCAGGTTGGGGCGGTCAGGCGGACCATTCCCTGTTAATTGCACCGAACTTACCACAACACAGCCAGGAATCTCTAACCCAACTAACATCAGCTAAAATGAGATGGCAATTATAGTTGTGCCCGAACTGACAGGTAAACATACAACAACACTACTACTACTACTACTGCTGCTACTGCTACTGCTACTACAAATAATAACAATAACAAGCCTGGTTTGTCATTCAGTAGTAGCCGTTACATGACCAACATCTTAATTCTTTTGGCAGCATGCCGTGTTAGGGATGATCAATTCAGAAATTGTAAATGGGGTGATCAATGGATATGCTACCTCTTTCGCCTTTTGTTGGGTAGTGATCACTAAGAAATCCGAAGGGGGATTTTCAGAAAACCAAAAATCGTTTTTTTTTTTATGACATGCTAAGTAGTAAATATTTCAATTTTCAGCCCTCTAGATCCATTGGTGCAGTCCGTACGCATGATACAAATATATACATAGCCAGCCAGTCAGCCAGCCAGACCAAATTGAGTACTGAAGAAACCTATGTTGACAGTTTTTGGTGACAGTTTTGGTTGACGGTTTCCAATAAATGTGTTGGTATGAAGACATGGCCTTGACATTAACAAGGTTGACAACGCCTCAATTTTTCTGTTTTTGTCCAAAATTTCTCTGCAGCCAAGAACGCACGAATGGTAATAAACGTTCTCTTCGGTAAATAGAGAGAGAAAACCTTCCCATGTCCCAATAGACTATTGAGCGACACTGGAGTGACATCTCTTAGGTGCAAGCCAGGGCAAAACGTATAGAGATCCAGGGGTGCCCAGCGGACGGAATCATCCCTCTCGATCACGCTGATGAGGTCCAAAGAAAACTGGAGCACAATAGGAAACAGGGGCTACCGGAAGGACATCAGATTTGGCATCGTATCGCTTTAAAGGGACTCCACTCACTATTTGGAATTGTCTTTCTCCAAGACTGGTTGCCTTCTCAATGGAAGCCCAAATTGCTCGGCTGTTCTACCAATAGCTGGGAAGGAATGGCGATGGATTCATGTCTTTCCTGAGGGCATTGGTACGAAGTGAATGTGAACAGCTGCGATGTTAACTGCTATGCCACTCGAACCTCTCCAGCAAATAGCAGAACACATCCAGCGATGACCTCATATGGAGGCTACTTCTAATCTTACCAGAAGCAAATAGAAATATAACTGAAATAATAATAATAATAATAATAATAATAATAATAATAATAATAATAATAATAATAATAATAATAATAATAATTCAATGTGAATGTGAACCACAGCAGTGGCATGATAGGCGAAGGAGAGAAGAGATGTTGGCTGAAGACCTGAGGAGACTTATTGTCACTCAGCCTTCAGCAATGACCACTGGGCAACCGGTGTGAAACTGTAAACCGCAGTATTACTGTGGCCTATGAGAACTACGAGAGAAGGGCTGGAGACTTGAAGGG
>OY735207.1:67251992-67255453 GCA_963457665.1 Thysanoteuthis rhombus
TTATATGGTTTAATGAGACAATATTTGATTTTTATGATTAATATTTCGGTATAATTCTTAACTATTTTACCTGTGCGATTAAAAATGCCAGCGTATACGAGATATATTAGTACACAGATTTCATTTAATGTACGTGAATAATGGAGATTTGCATTGCAGTGAATCTGGAGAATAGCCTTCAACACACATTGCATTTTATAGACGTGGATAATAGAGATTTGCATTGAAGTGAGCTTGGAGAATAGCCTTTTTTACATATTGCATATTAAATACGTGAATATTTGAGATTTGCATTGAAGTGAGCTTGAAGCATTCTGCTGACCACAAACGGATTTTTATCATTATCTTCTGTTTTTTTCCCTATCTCCTATTCCTTTTTCTTTTTTCAATTATTCTTTGTATTCAGCATTTTCATAACGTCATTAGAACATGAATTCAATTGAAATTCAATTTTACTACATCAGTTGCATCCCTCAGCGTGACAGAAGACATCTGCACATTGCTAATTATTCTATGCGTGAATTTATGACTACTATTTACTTTCATCTGAATTACCCAATTGCTCTTTATTGCAACTCTACTCGGGTCGCTAATCTACGACCGTGAGTCAACTGCATTGATCGGAAATGAAGAGATTCGCTGGAAGCTTTCTTTACGTCTGATCAACGCTGTTTACTCACAGCCGTAGATTAACAGCCTGACCTGAGTTGCGATAAAGAGCAACTGAAAAATTGAGAGGAAGGTAAATAGTAGCCATAAAATTAATAATAATGATTTTTAATACTCAATCTAATAAAAAATTAATAATAAAAACATTTTTTAGGTAATTTCAGTTTTTATAGGCAGGCGCACACAAAATACTGTGTATGATTGTGTACTTTTTTTTTGTGTGTATGTGCTTGTTCTGTGGGTGTGCATGCGTGAGCGTGCAAGTTAGTAGGCGAAGAAGAGGCAGAAGCGTAAAAGGAAGGAAATTCTGGTTCGTAAACCACTTGAAATTTATATGACGCACCCAAGTTGGGCCTTTTCTTTCTGCAATATTTAATGACTTCAGCGCTGACTTCGGAAAGGAAAAAAGAGACTTTGAGTAATAAAAGTTTACGTCTGGTGATTAAATTTATCTACCTTTCTCTGAGTGAGCGCCGAAATTTAAACATGTGTTTATTTCATGAGCCAAAAAAGGAGGCAAAAGTGAGAGTGGTCGAGGGAGAGAGAGAGATCATTTGGGTATCGCAGATTTTACAAGAATGGAAGTGTACGAGACCTGCCCGAAAAGTATCCAGCCATTATGAATACCTCCGAAATCGTTCACCTGCACCAGCCTCGATCTCTTTTATTGCATATTCTGTTTATGTTGTCTAAAATGTGTGATATATTAACCGTGTAATGATGGGAGATCATTTCAAATAAGTTTTTATATAATATAACGTAATTCATAATTCATAAATGTACACATAAAGATTATTCCGACAATGTGTAATTTATCAACCTGACAATTCGGAAAAAACGACTAAATTTAAAATTTTTCTTATATTCTTGATTTGTGATAACGCATTTCGCAATCAGATCGGATTTAAATATTTTTTTTAGAAATATATGATGTCCATCGTTTCCATGGGGACCGCGTGATAATATTTCATTTTGACGGCGTTATTCGGATGTGTCTTAGATACTTCAAATTCTTTGGCTTCTGTTACGTAGAATTTTGGCTCGTGTCTCTCTTCTTGTTTGTTGTCGATGGATATTTTAGTTTCTTTTAATATTATTTTGGGTAATGTTAAAGATATGTGCATTTTTTCTGGGACGTCCTTGAATCGTATTATATTCTGAAATTACCGCTGATTTTTCTTGTTCGGTTCAACCTATATAATTTTTATGCCTTCCAGATTGAAATTGTGGCCCTTCTTGTTTCGATGGATCACGAGAATGTTTTGTCTGTCATTTATTCTTAGCGGTCTTTTAGGTTCATAAATTCTGTGTTTAAAGTTTTTGATCTTTCACCGACGTATTTTTATTGCAGTTTTACATGTTATTTCATATACACCGGCTTCTGATGCAAATTTGTAATTTGTCTTCTTGTTAACTAAATACATTTATGTATATATATATATATTATGGTCAAGTTGACATTTTCTGTATCCATGCTATGCTCATTTGACTCTCATGTATCTAACAAGAAAAAGATGCATTTAAGAGTTTTGCCTCATTATGTTCATCTTCCAATTATAAAACTTCCGACCTTGTAGTCCATGTCCAACTCTCTGTCTGATCACCAATTCACATAAATAGATGCCTGTTGCTGTTATAACCATAATTTGGCTTTAAAACTGAATATGCATCAGCTAAACCGAATCGACGAATTTGTCTTATTGGCGAAATATACTTATTTTTCTGTAAAAAAAACCTGCTTGATTTCACTTTGATGACATAAACATTTAATCGTAAAAATATTATCGTTTTATATCATGGCTTTGATTGAATAAACTTTTAGTCAAATTGAAATTACAAATTGTTTTTTGTATTTTAGGGGTAATTTCGCCGATTCCTTGTAATTCATGCATACGGAAAACTTTTACATTTTCTTATCTAGGAATCAAAAATAGTGCGATACGAATTCCCGCCAAAACATTTTTAGATGAATTTATTTTTATAACTAGTCTACTCTTGCCGTACGAAATGGCGGCAGATATGAAATATTTTGATACATATCATATTTCATGACTGTAGATTATATAAAGATTTGATTTGCTGTGAGCTGGGAGAATAGAGTTCTGTTCACTGCAAAAGGATTTTATAATTTTTTTCCTTTTGTTCCTTCTATACAACGAAATAAGGTTAATTCCGACATCATCAGAACATAAAACTCTATTTTACTACGTTCTTCGTGTCCATTAGAATGACAGAGTACAAAAAACACATTGCTAAAAATCATAGAAATCGACGTGGAGGAATTGTAACCCAAAATTTTACTAATTTTATTTACTTTTACCTTCATCCTAATTTTCAATTGTTTTATCCTACATACCTTCCACTGAGGCTGTTTACACGTAGTCGTAGAATGACAGCACGAGTTGAAGTTGTAATAAAAAACTAAGAAAACATTAGAATGAACGGAGAAAGTAGAAGAAGTTGAAAGAATATCTTCGTTATAGTATTCTATTTTTTCGTGGCTGACATTGTCTTTATACTCCAAGGAACTAGTCTTCCCCTTCTTTATGTCATACTAAAGCTTAACACACGCACACATACTCATTCATACACATACTAACTCAAAAACACACAGGCGCGCGCAAATGCATACACACACACACTCGACGCTTTCAGCCCTGATATTACGAAGGCGGGACGCTAGTCGTTGAAATGACGTCAAGAGAAGAACATTTGACAAAATGGTCTATTGTTATTCCGCAAAGGCACTCGTGGGGACATGTTACAGACATGAGGACAAGGGGCTGGACTAG
>OY735207.1:67255653-67265653 GCA_963457665.1 Thysanoteuthis rhombus
TGTGTGTGTGTGTGTAAGCATTTATTTTACAAAACATTTATTTCTAAACATAATCTCCGTCCTTGTCAATGCAAATGTTTCAATAATGAATACTGAGCCATTGACTGCGAATAGCTAAAATTACAGTTCTATGGCTAACACCATGGATTTTCTGTTTTATAGTGATTGATGGCAACTCGGTTTTATCTATGAGTCCGAGCTTCTATCTAGCAATGAATTTTCTTCCAATGGAAAGGGGCTTTTATCTTGCATTGGATAACTATTACTCTTCACCACTTGTTGCTATTAATGGGTTCAGCTCATAAATTGGACATTATACAATGAAAGCTTCAGATCAAAATTGAGCTAATAACGAAGTGTCCTGGCATGGACTTACTTTTCAAGGTAATTTATTTTCAAACGCCGTTCGACTGTGTTTGATGGATATGTTCAAGTTGGTATAGGAATAATTCATCAAGGCAGGTCTGGTTAGTCACTCAATAGAAACCGTTATGCAACCAACATTGATTGTTTACCGTACTGGGGTAATCGATCAGAAAAATTGCAAATGATGGTGACCAATGAGTATTAAAAAAACTGAGGGATCAATTTAACATAAACGCACATTGTAACACAACAAATCTGTACTATTCTTGGCCCGGAGGTCCAGATGCTACTTACAATGATACAGAAACAGAATAAAATCCGGTTCAGGCTTCCCCACGGGTTAATATGAAATGAAATTTCACTGCATTTCTCTCTTAAGGCGTTTATTTTACTAGAAGCGGAAGAATCAAGGAAGAATCAATCTATTCCTGTATTCAGATGTTTCTAGATGTTTTCATTTCGAATTCTGTGATCTTCAATTGGAGAGGGTCGAAAAGTCGACTTTTGAATAGAAGGGACCTAAAATATTATTGTATTATTGCTGTGAATGGTACCCTCACGCTACCACGTCCAGTCTTTTCTAAAAGAATCGCATCTTATTTGCAGATATGCTTAATCGCATAGTAATCAATATTTTTCGAATACTAAAACTAAGGAAAAATGTTTTTCAATCTCAATCTCTTTCATGAACCGCATTTCGATTTCTCTTTTCAGATATGTTCGTTACTTTTTTGACTCAATTTTACGTACGGAAAAGCCAAGGATAATAATAAAAATATTGACAAAGAGAGTCCGTCACAATTAGCTGTTTTGATTATTTACGTCCACATATCAGATATTGCAATTAGTTTAATTTTACATGTTAACATCTATACATCGGATACCGCTATAGATTTCTTTATATAGATAATAACTTTTCTATGTTTTTAGACTTTTTAGACGTTTTGATTACATTTTCACGTCTAGACATCAGATATTGCTTTTCAGGTTTCTTTTCCTACATTTATTTTTTTCAATGTTTTTTCATCAATTTTACATACAAGAAGGCTACGTCTGATAATCACAATTTTGGAACACAGGGAACGATTGAATCAATGCATGTAATTCTATTCCTGTTTTCAGATGATTTTTTTACTCAATTTTACAAGTACACGCGGAAAAAAATTCGTGCAATAATTACAAACTCGAAATGCAAATACAATTTTATGCCAAGACAGATACTGCTTCCTTTTTAATCGATTTTTTCTTATGAAAAAAGGATGCGATTCAATTGATCCGTTCATGTTTCCTTCATGGCCAGTTCTATGTCGGATGTTCACGTGTTTGGTTGAGCAGACAGCTTTTCACCAAAGCACCAAAATCTCAGAAAAAGAAATGTGTTCCCAAAAGCTCTTGCTGATTCAAAAACACGTTTGTTACAATGATTCCTGTTGTGTATTTTGCATAATAATTTAAGATTTAGAACAATACAGATAGTGAAAAAAATAAGATACAATTCTTCCATTGAAGAGACTACAACTGGCGGAGGAACCTGGTTGATTATTAACAATCAACTCTGTCTCGAAAAGCTTCGTGCATTGAAGCGCCCTCTTAAAAATCAACTTCAGAGATTTCAATCATCATTATCATCATCTTCCTCAGTCTTTTAACGTCCGTCGTTACATATAGACCTTCCCCACGATCCACCACATTTCTCTATCATGGGCGTTGCGGAGCCAGTATTTTCCTAACATGTTTAGTTCATCTCTCCATTTTGTATTCTGTCGGCTTTGGTTTCGCATGTAGTGGGTCTTGATGTCAATTTGTTGTCTGCCATTTTTGCAACACAGCCAACCCAATGATATTTTGGACTGTTCTTCCCCTGATATACTGTGCTGCCTTGTGATCTCTCCAAGTGAGGTTGGGCGCGATTCTCTCATGTGCACGTTGTATGCTCCTCTGTCTCTTGGTTAGGTTCCATGATTCTGCTCTATAAGTGACTATCAGGAGAATGCATTGGTTGTATACTCTTCTTCTTAGGATTATTGGGATTGTCTTGTTTTTTAAAGATTGAGCTGGCTCTGCCAAAGGCTTGCCATCCTAGGGTGATTCTTCGTTTGATTTCATCTTTTTTTTTTGCGCATACAATTATCTACTAGAAAATACATAAAAACTTGCTATCAGTTGAGAAGTTTTAGTTTAACATAAAACAAATGCTTTAATCTATTCGACACCTGGGCAACGCCGGGTACCTCTACTAGTAGTTAGCGAGGCAGTATGATTGTTTCACTTAACACAAACTCAATATATTACCCATATAAAAGATGGTTTTATTCTTTGCTGGTGACAGGTTGGCCACTATGATACATTAGGACTAAGATTATCATTATTATCATCACCCTCATCAATTTCATGATTAAAAGATGGAAGCATTTTCTTTCTCAACCATTTTCGAACACCCCCTACCTCTAGAGTGCATACTTAATCTGCACCCCGCTATAAAGTCGTCGAAAAAAAGATACATTGAAAATTGATTTTGTATTCTTTACCCAAGGCTCTCCTCACAACCCTTTGTCTTCCCACGCCACATCACCTTCCAGCGCTCCCTTCAAACACCTCAACTTCCAACGCCCCCAAGTGCCCCCCTTGAATCTTTCAGTTCCCCCAAGAGAGCGATGTCACTCACTTTGGAAATCACGGATCTAGACTTAAACAATGCAGTTTTTCCCCAATGACGAAAACAAACCTATATGCCCACTGAAAAACCACTTATACGCCCTGGTATGTCCAAGTGTTGATTACTTGTATGTATATATAATATCTAATAATTATTGCCATACTTTCATATATACACAAATATATGTGTATGAGTGAGTGAGCGAATGAGTGAGTGTGTGTGTGTTAAAATCGAATCACTCTCATATTTATCAGTTGAAAAGGTCATATCACAGAATATATCAATGTTAGCATTTGATACCCAGGACAGGTAGTGAGTTCAAATTGCATCAGCAGCTAATTAATTCACCATTTGTTTATATTATATATTTTTAACGTACTTGGGTAAACGCAGAATATTACAAAGAGCACGTCTTGTAGAAATAATTACTCCTTATATTTTCGGGTTTCGTCGTCTCAACCCAACCGCCTATTTCCAAACCGTTCCTCTATCATCAATAGGGTTGTTGAGAAGAGAAAAATGCCTTTACCATAAGCGGCCACGCTACAGATCCTGTTAATATAGACTATGGCATATGTCTTGGAGCTCTTTAAAAGAACTATGCTAATGTTTTTTCAGGAGGAAAGTCGTTTAGAGTGGAACAAGCTTAAGAGCTCGATTAAGTAAATAATCCTTTTCTTCTTTCTTCTTCCCGTCTTTCTTCTTCATACACAACTTCCTTCTTGCTCTGCTTTTGTCTTCTGGCTCATTCGTTACTTTTAATCATTCTTTTTTTTTCATTTTTCATTTTTCATTCTTTTCTTCTACGTTGATGTGGTGCGGGTGGGGTGAACTGTTGGGGTACGCTGAATGAACTCGTCGAGCCGTGTTCAAACTCGGGCTGAGGCAGTTAATATCCGTCTCGCACTAACGCCCATTGGAAAAAACCCGAATCCATTTTCACAGCCCACCCCTTACACGTGGAGGAGGAGCAGAATGGACCGGTGCTTAACGACACGAGGAAATGAACCCGGTGAACCAAGTTTCAACACAGACTTCGCACTAATACCCTTGGGAAAGTCAAGAATCCATCTCTCTTTCCAGCTATGATTAAAATAGTGCAGGGTGAAGTGAGTAACGCCACCTCGGCTGCTTGTCACCCCAAAATGTATTTCACACATTGCAAACCGGTGCTGAGATACAGAAACTTGTGATGTGAGGAGCAGCTCAGGCAGGGAAGTCCTTAGTCTGCTTATAAGCATCACTTTTCTTCCACGTGGCTATGAGGCGATTTCATCTTTTTGTTCCCCTTTTTCTCCTATTGTCAAACTCATAGTATTGTTGAGCTTTGACTTTATTTCTGTTGGTCACAACAATGACCACACACACAAAAAAAAAGAGTGAGATCATTCACAAATAAGAGTTACGTACGCCAAAATTGATGACGAATTCACTCTCTCAACTCAGGTCGACTTCTTTCATTAAAGGAAATACAAATAAAAGAGGTGAAATGGGACATGTAGTTTTGGAATAATATTCTATGGAGAAATAAATTCTGTTTTGTTTACTTTTTAGATTTTAATCAAGCAAGGAGATTTGACCTTAGTGCAGCCAAGCTTTTCTTTCTTTTTTTTCTCTTCAAAATCAAGGGGAAGTCCTCACATTTTTTAAATTTTTTTCTTATTAAATCTATGACATGAACGAATAACAGTGACGAACGTAAAAACTGATGACTAATTCACTCCCACTTTTAAAGGAGTTGAAATGGGATACGTAGTTTTTGAATGATATTGTATGGAGAAATGAATTCTGTTTTGTTTACCTTTTTAGATTTTAATGAAGCTAGAGAGTTTGACCCAAGCGCAGCCAAGCTTGTTTTCCTTCCTTTCAATTCTCTCTTGTAATTCGATAACATTTACATCTATGGTTCCTTTTATCTCTTTCTTGTTTCTTTCAGTAGGATCAGGAGGTTTTTCTTTTCTTTTCTTTTCTTCTTTGTTTTCTTTTAAAATCTCTCTTTCCTTTCTTTCTTCATCACATGATTCTTCATGTCAGACCAGGGTGTGATAAAGTGATTTTGTGCCTCGGAACGCAGAATTTCTAACCAAATGTGCCTCCCGAATGCTTTTGCAAAAATCTTGTTAAGGACACAAAATTTGCACATTGTCTTCAAGGGGAAAATTTCAAATCAATCAACCAATAAAGAAACCGACTCGACATCACAGTCAATAACTGAACAACCGTAGCGTCAGAATTTGAATTCAAGTAATAATTTTCTAAGAATAAATACGGTCACTATAAATTCAATTTCAAATTGTTTACATTTTCCACGGGAAATCATCTAAAATAGAGTTTGTTTTTTTAAAAAAAACATCTAGGAAATGTAGAATCGGAAGAATCTCAACGTTATGATTAAACCCGATAAGGCAACAAAAAAGTTTATTTTCCTGAAGTTAAAAAAATTCTAAAGGGTTTAGTGGAGTACTGATGCCAATTTACATAACGGTGTGGCCTGGAGCACTAGAACATAAACACACGCACATTGCCATTATTGCATTATAATGCTTTTTACACCTTTTGGACGAATGCTTTACAAGGATATTTGGAGGATAACCCATCCATCTAGAAGAGTTGGAAAAACAGGGCATTTGTCAACAGCCTCCACAGGATCAGAAGGAAGGGTTGAAAAAACCTTAGAGGTCGGGGATCAATGAGTCACTATTAACCACGACACCTTTAGACTAGTTATAAGCTCAAGCACTCATTCGTCTCTTGACCGACATCCATATATATATATATATATATATATATATATATATATATATATATATATATATATATATATGACATTTTGCACCTTCCTGGAATATATCATTTCGCCTACGACCCTACCTGGAAAAGTAGCAACGGACGTCACCCTATGCACTGCACTGTGAAATAACTTCTGACAGTGAACGCCTCCAAAATAGCGCTGGGTGAAGAACCAAAGAATACATGTGTATGCTTTCACCACAAAGCTTTGTCCACAAGTGCCTTCGTGAAGTAATTGCCAAGAATCAAGAGCCAAATGACAAAGGTTGACAGTTTATTGAGACGTTTCTGGACTGAACAGAAAAGGTGGACTAAAATGATTTGCAAAAGCAATTGATTTATTGTCGGACTCCCGCAATTGAGTTTTGACTTCATTTCCGTATGTAACAACAATAATGAATTGCAACGACCAAACTAAAAACCAGGGACGAATTCACCCCGACAACTAAAGCCAAACTCAGCTTGACTTGTTTTGCTAAAGTTTTCAAATTCCATTGACAGGAATAACTAATAAAGGAGTTGAAATGGGACACGTTGGTTATGGATAATATTGTTTGGGAAACGAATTCTGTTTTGTTAACTGTTTAGTTTTTTAGTAGATGAAGAATTGTAAATTATCACCATTGAGCAACTGTAGCTATCAAAGATAGAGAAAGGTTCTATCCTTTTTTTCTCAATATATGTGTGTTAGTTTGTGCATCCAAGTGCTCCTAGCCAAACCGTTTTGTTTACAGATTTGAAAATTGGCATCAGTACTCCACTAGATCCCTTTGAACATTTTTTTTTTTTTCACAATTTCATTTTTCGAAAAAAAAAAAAGAAGCTTTTCTTGCCTTTGGGGGTCTTGATTTTGACGGATCTAATAAAAAGATATAGACTCTCCAGAGTTTAGATATTTTCTAAATGTTTTTTTTTTTCCTCTATTTCAGATGTTTTCCCTCGGAAAACGCCAGTAATTCCATAAATAAAACTTATTCTTTTAACAACTATTGCTAATTTACTTCATTTGACGCTACAGTTGTTCAATTATTGACTGTGATGGTAAGTTATTAATATTGAATTCGTTTTTCATACCACTATTTACCTTCACTTTAATTTTTCATTCGCTTTCTTATTGCAACTTCACAATGACAGCCTAAAGTTGCGATTAAAAGTAACTGACAAATCAAGACGAAAGTTAATCGTAGTGAAAAAAATTATAATAATGATTGTTTATAAAACATTCTGAAGTACACACCAAAAATGAGAACTTATAAAAAAAAAACAAAAAAAACTATTGCAATAAAGTCAAAATGGCCAGAAATTTAAATACAGCCAAACGAAGAAAGTTAATGGCCAAATGTTTCTTTTAAAAAAATGCTAGATTTGTCAAATTTTGCGATAAAATTGCCAAAATGGCAACCTTAGAAATGTTAGTTATCCAGGAGAAAGTGAGGATGATTCTTTTCTTTTTGTGGAGACGTACTGGGCCGAATAATTGATTTTTGCTTAGATTTAACGGACTATCTTGTCTGTAATGTACTCAAACGAATACTATGCTTTAACACACACACTCACACACACACACACACTCAGAAAGCAGGATTCACATTTCTGCGTGGGATTTTATATGTCTGATTGTTCGTGTGCATGCGTGTGTGAGTAAATTTGTATTTGAAAAAATAGTTTACATTTTTCGTATATGACCGTATGCAACTATTAAGTACTCAAATCATTTGCGTATATTCGCCTACTACAAATGTCCTTTGATAGTTTGCCTGCATATATATATATATATATATATATATATATATATATATATATATATATATATATGTATGTGTGTGTGTGTATGTGTGTGTGTGTGTGTGTGTGTGAGTGGATGAGTGTATCGCGTGTGTGTACGTAAAATACTGCTTAGAAGTATTTGTACAAAACAGAAATTTTACATATGTGGCTTTGTTTTGAAAGTTAAAAAAAAGGAACTTTATTTGAGAAAGAGGAAATCTTGCCGCCATCAGCAAAACAAGACCTTCAAACAATATTATTTTGTTGTTCTGAATCTTGAACCACTGCGTTTCTTGCCGATGGTTGCATTCTATCCCAAACGTATAATGGTCTAGTTTAAGGCTATTCAACTAATTAGTTTGCCAACTCTTTCAGGTAGCAATGATAGCCTTTTCAATCTCTTTAATCAATTCTGAACTAGGTTTTTGCACGGTAGAAAAAGAATTGGTTTGATTCATTTAAAAAATTTAATTCTATTGAAAAAATTTTTTTCTGAAATCTAGCATTCAGAACGACAAAATTTGCTTAAATGCGTGTCTTGTTGCGCTGATCACAATGATAATAAATAATGAATTAAAAATATCTGAAAATATCCAGCTCCTCTGATGTTAGCCAAATTTCCCGACCAAATTGATGTTGTATCAGTCGAAGGAATTATGGTGAACCAACAAATTTCGATGTTTCAATTCCCCCTTCAACTTTATCACTTCATTCGTCAGAATTTACAAAGATGTTCACACGTAAAACGGGAATACGTAACACAGAACACTCACACACACGCTCATACACACACTCACACAATTGGATGAAAATATTCAGTCCTCTCGGTATATCTATATCCACATTAAAACCAAAACACAAGCATGGAAAGGATTATATTCGCCAAAAAACACCAGTTGTATAGAAAGACAAGAAATAAACATGAAAAAAAATTGTTTCCCGACAATCGTAATAGTAACATGAAACGGATTAGTAAATGTTTTCCCAGAAATAACGCCAAATGCGCCTTAAACCAATGTTATAAATGCAATAAACAAATTACAGATGTAATAAACATAGACATATGCAATATGTTATATGTAAGGTTCAAATGTGATTGTCATCCATTTCGACGCATTTGTTCAATCTGCAAGCAACTCATATGGCACACATTATAAGTTCAACATTGATGGTGGTAGATCTTTTTTCTATTCTGGTCTTCAAATCTTGTACAGTGGCTTTCATCGTCTCTTTCAAAATAGTTCCGTTGCTGCTAGTTTTGTACCGTACACCATGTTCTTTTTGGACTTTCTACTGAAATGAATCTGGAGGAGTCAAGACGAGTGATCACACCAACCAATCGATGGCACCATGTCCGTCCTAGCCAGCGACCTTCAGGATCTTCAGCAAGTCAGTCGAACACGATTGGGGGGACAAGTCGGGCGTTACTTTTGTGAAGCCCTGTACATCGCAAATATAAACAGGAACAGTCGCAAGAAAGACATAGATCAAATATAAAATCTACATTAGAAGGTGTGCACCCGTATATGCATATAGAAAAGCTTAGTGCAAGCAATCAGAATGATATACGAGACCACACATGCTCAGAGCAAGATGTACGAAGTATGCATCTGAGATGTTTGCTTTATGGCAAATAGTAATCTCTTCTTGCACGATAGCCCCCAACCACTGTGGCCCGTGCCTTCTACGAGTAGATTACTACTACTACTACTACTACTACTACTATAATGATATGTATATGTTTATATATGTTGGCAAATTTCAACTCTTATTTATAGCCGGAATTTAGAAAGTGATTTATAACCTCAATTTTTTTTTTCTAAAAAGCTAAAGAAAGGAAAGTCTGTCTAACTTTACGGATTTGAACGATTTGCAAAAGTAATCCCTTCACATAATATAGATATGTTTTCCTTTCGCTATTTTAGGGTCAATAAATATGTCTATTACTCTTCCCCGTCTCTTTCTCTCTCATATATATATATATATATATATATATATGCACTAAGAAAGCATAAACTGCACATGTTTATAGTCATGATTTTTAAGATATCAATTACACAAGTGCCGTATAAAAATATATTACTTTTGTATGTGTGTGCTCGTGTATGCTTTTGTGTGTGAGTATATAAACGATTCCTGATGATTGGTTTATTTAGGATAAGGTCTCTCTCTATCTTTACATACATGGATGTAGTGGTGGTGATTTGACAATTGGAATTTGAAAGAGAAGAAAACAAGTGTTACATCTGAAAAATGTATTATCACAAGGGCCGGCTTTATGTATTCTGTTGGTTCCACCAACTTTTTAAGCGCATACAATGATGCAGAATACCGTGAAGCTGTTTACATATTTGAGTGTGACACATTTCTCTGTATGCGCTTATGAAAAAGATGATGGAACCAACGAAATGCATCAAGTCT
>OY735207.1:67268153-67280653 GCA_963457665.1 Thysanoteuthis rhombus
CCTATCATAATGTATCACGAGGTCGAAGTCTAATCCGAAGGTGGGTTGAAACCGGCCAAAATCAAGACTGCAATCTGCTTAGCTCTTGTCTTATGTATCTTCCTATTAAAGGAGCCTTACGAACCAACCAAATTGTTTACGAAACATAATACATGTAATAATCTTCCCCTTGTTATGATTCCAAAGGTCCACTTTAAAATGTTACTTACGTCATTGGAACCTGCGTAGTTAAATCATGTAAGCCGTACTTCAGTAGGAATGGCTGAAAGTAAGTGTCTAGTATAGCATTATAATTTCCATTGACCTGAGCCCACACGAGAACAGGATGTGACACAAGGTCGGTTTAAAGCTGGGATACCACACACGTGAACGTACGGGTAGGAACTGCTAAAAATCACCCTTAGTGCTTACGACAATTGTCGCTATATATATATATATATATATATATATATATATATATATATATATATATATATATATATATATATATATATATAAAAGATTTTTGAAAAAGTTTTTTGATGTTTAGTGTTTAAAGCTTTCTAAACTACATATATGTATATATATATATGTAGATAGATAGATAGATAAATAGATAGATAGATGAATAGATACTTATATAGACAGATAGATAGATATAGATGCATACATATATAATCCCCAAAAAAAATTCACACGTAGTACTATAATATCAAATTCTGTATACAACATTGAAAAAAATAACAGTGAAAAAATTACATAAATTATGTTAACAGGTATTGGGAAATAATTGACTGAAATGACAATTTTTTTACATACATATATATGTGTGCGTGCGCGCGCGCATGTGTATGTCTGTGTTTGTGTGAATTAATTGAGCTAACCAAAGCTCCACGGTGAGGTGATTTAATTCGACAATTTTTATTCAATTTTATTATAAAATAGTGACCTCGTTGTTTACTTTAATATACTTGTGTTTGTGTTAATGTGTGTGTGTGTATATTTTTTGTAGTACATATACGGAGTTTAACCTAATCTAAATTCTAAGAATTATTACTATAAATCCAACTCTTAGTCATACTAAACACTAAAAATAATACTCAATGCTTCTCTACTAAGATCACAACAAAAAGACAAGGGTTGTAGAACCTCTCCCTGAAGTGGTGGTGACGGCCAAATCACGTAAGATAGAACAGTTCCCGTAAAATAGCCGAAGTTGAGCAATGTCGAGCATGGTCATTATTGGGAACACCAGGTGTAGTTGGCAGAACGAAGCTTCGACAAGCCTGGCAAGCAGGAAGTAAGTCTTTTCAAACGAATGCCCGGATGTACCTAAACCTGCGATAACCTTGAGGGTTTTTATATATTTATCAGTGTGTGTATCAATCATACACATATGTGTGCGTTTAAGAAATGGACATTTTTATACGACAGGTTGAATTAGGAATTGTATTATATTATATAAAAAAAACTTGTCTGAAATGATTTCCCCTCGTTAGACGGTTAATATATTATTCGATTTAAACAACGTAAATATAAAAACAATAAAAGATATGGGGCTGCCACAGGAATCGAACCTGCTTCCGTTCCTACAGCGACCCCATTTTCTTCAATTGTTTATTCTATTTAGGTTGTCTAAATCGAATGATATACTAACCGTGTAACGACCGGAAATCATTTCAGATGAGTTTCTGTATAATATAACGCAATTTATAACTCACACACACACATACACATACACACACACACATATATATATATTTATATATCACTTCACTCAACATAGGTGGGGGCGATTACAAATGCTGCCCGTATCTCACATCTTCGTTAGTACATCATCCACACCCTCTGACTCATACGCGAACAGCAAGCGTCGCCTATTTTTGGACAGACGCACCCGTAAATCCAACACAACCACTTTTGGCGTCCAACCATTCGGTTTCCCTCACAACCTGATTGGGTCGACCGTCATGTTTTGCTGTCAGATTTGATAATGTTCCTCGCTAAACTTCAATTTCGGGTCTTAATACCACCCATTTGTCCACAAAGACTTTTAACCTTTCTGAAATACAAATTCATTTTACAGGCCAGACAAACACACAAGTGATATTACATACACAACACAGGCTTCCTTGGAATGAACTACGGTGAAATCGAGGATACAAATTAGTACACATACGTACGAGTGAACGTACTATTAAGGTAGTAGTATTAGTTTTACGTTGTCCCTTATGAGATGACCGTTTATAAAAGGAGAATCATGTTAGGTGACACCCCCAGAGCAAGACGAGCAGTTGTTCTTGTATCAGTTTCAACAACAGACCTTAAATTCTCATCATCAATTACCGACTGAGAGCATCCTCAAGGGTCATTATCCAGACTCATATCTCCGGAAAGAAATTTGTCATAGTTCTTACTGAGCAAATGTTCTTCAGAGCTTGAACATCATTTTTACCGAGTAAGAACTCGTAAGAAAACAATAGTCTGATTTCCTTTGAGTTGAGCATCTTCGAGTGATTATCCTATTAAAATTGGTGCGATGAATCAGAAGTTGAAAATTTAAAAGAAAGCAAATGTATATTCAGTCAAATATGTAACGCTACATTTTCTGCTTTAGAAAGGTCGAAAACACTATCATAAAAAAACTGAAGACAGAAAACGACCTTTTAATGTAGGACAATATAATAGAAACAGCCGACTAAAACTGATAACATAGGTTTCTCAAGTTTTCAAGTGGGTGTGGCTGGCTTTGTATGTAAGCAACACGCATACAGACCACATCGATGGACTTAGAGGTCAGAAAATTTCAACATTTCTCCTGGTTGTGTTTAGATGGAACTTCTTTTTTGTATCTTGAAAATCCTCTCCGAATAGGTTTTTAATGTGGGTTAAATATGACATGTAAGTTTATGCTAAATCAATCCTCAGTTTATATTGGACTGTGTTAGTTATTTCGAAAATTCAGACTTTTATTTTGTGATCACAGCCCAGCAAAAAGGGAAAGAAATGACTCATTAATCGATCATCTTTTCTTTTAAATTTTTCAATTGATCACCCCTAATGCAGCATATTGACAATTTTAGTTGATCCTTTCTGCTGAGAATATCTATCTATTACATAAAAAATCACCAAAGATCGACAGGTTTTTCTAGTATTTCTTAAATCTGAATTTTAGTTGCGATACATTGCAACCACCCAAACCGTCAGTCTACTGCACTGAGTAACAGCACAGATCAGCAATAAATGATAAGCTGTTGACGAGACTCGAACTCGCGTCCTTTGTGCCTCGTTGTCGTTGCCTTAGATGTAGAATAACTTGAGAATGATCACAGTCACCATCAGTCTTTCAAAGTCCTTCGTTGGACATAAACCTTCCCCAGGATTCACCACACCCCTCTATCGTGGGCGTCACGGAGCCAATACTTTTTGGATTTATGTAGTTCATCTCTCCACCTTGTATTCTACCAGCCTCGGTGGCGCATGTGATTTCTGGGGATCCATGTTGTTGGTCGTGATGTCCATATGTTGTCTGCCATTTTTGCAACATGACCAGCCCATTGCCATTTGAATTGTTTAATGGATTCTATGAAGTCTCGGACTCTTGTTTTCTCCCTGATATAATGTGTAGTCTTGTGATCTCTCCATGTGCGGTTGAGCATGATTCTTTCATGTGCACGTTGTATGCTATCTCAGTGTGAGGGTCAGTTGCTCGGTTATTGTCAAAAATTTGAGAATGATTTAATACTTTTGAAGCGTTGTGAAGCTGCAAAACTTCTTCTGCATTGCAAGTATAAGCATGGGTGACTACGAATCAAACGACAGAATTAGCTCAAGTGCTGTGTAAAATTGTATACTGTCAATCTCTGACTAAACAACCTTCGTGGCTCCATCGATTTCTCTGCTTTGTACCGTTTGATTTTTCACTGACTGCCGATGCAAGAGTCAAAGAGAAAAACTCCTACCGATGTGCCCATCAAGGTACATAAATAAGTCTTTATGGCATAATGATGAAAAAAGCATGTCCGGTAAATTCATCGCGTGTAATTATATCGCGATGGAATTCATAGCCAAACATTATCCATTATATTTGCATTATATTTATTCACCTTTTTGTATTAATACATTACAACACCCGTAAGGTTAGAGTTAGGGTTAAGGTTAGGGTACCCCCTAATGCAGTACTAATATTCACTGACGATATATTGGCTCGCAATGCAATTACCTTGCAATTAATTCACCAGACTATGAAATTACAGGCGGTGTATTTACCGCTATGTAAATTACCCGAGATGAAGTTACTAGACCATGAAAATTACCAGCGATGTATTTATCGTGATATAATTACTTTGTGATGAATTTATCAGACCTTCAAAATTACCGGCTATGCGTTTATCGCGAGTGATAAATCTATCAGACCATGGAAATTACCGGCGATGTATTTATCGCGATGTAATTACCTTGCGATGAATCTACCAGACCATGAAATTACTTGCCGTGTATTTTTCGCAATTCAATTACCATACGATGAATTCACCGGACATCGAAAAAATGATTTGTTTCACACAAAAGGTATTTACATATAATAACATAATCTCCTTCCTTGTCAATGCACTTAACCCAACGCTTCCCCACAGGTCGTAATCATCGAACACAATGCAGTTGAAATTTCAGATCAAAATCCAGTTTGTAACTGTATCAGGCAGGTGGCATATTGACCCACTGTCGATCGTATGTTTGAATTTATCAAGGTTGTTTCGCGATAAACAAACAAATAAAATCGACCCCAAATGCAGCTAAATGGTTCGTGAACGTCACTAAAAGCTGAGGTTTATTCCTCAATGAAAGAATAATGACACTCGTTATGACAAGTAGCGAACTGCATACATAGAGGTAGAAGCCGGGTGATTATGATGTCAGCGAAGTCTGAAGTTATTTAATGCAAATATCCTTGAGCAGGGCCTCAACCACAAAATTCCAGAGATTTAGGCATATTGTAGGCCCAGTCCAGATGGGAAGTGTAAACCCCATTTCAAACTGCTTATTAAGTACTTTTGTAATCAGTACTAAATACATGGTCCCCGTTCTGTCTCTACAAGCGAAGCTTATGGAGATCCTCCCCAGTCATCAAATCCCTCTCCACTCGGCCTTGCTGATGTTGCCCAGAGGAAAGCAAAGAGCGAAACGCCTGACATCAGCTTGGTTGCAGTTTTACATAATTCCCAGTGGAACGCCACACGATCAAAACGGATATTATCAGGTATTATTCATGACCAAATCCTACAACGTTGAAACTCTGTAGCCAAAAATATGAATATGTTGCCGTCCAAAAGTGAGTGCAACACCACAAAAATATTTTGGGTGACAGAGTGTCAATGCCGTAGAGTTTGATTATAAATAATACCTGATAATCCCCGTTTTGATTGTGTAATGTTCCATTAGAAATAATACAAGACCAGATGCTGCAGAGTCAAACTTAACTCCAACTTACATTAAAGATGATTACTGTAACCTTTGTACAATATATATAAATATATATATATATATATATATATATATATATATATATATATATATATATAGCAAATAAAAAATCATAATTGAATATATTTTTTTAGTATAAATGTATCTATAAGAATAAAATAATCCCTCCCATGTCTGTATGATAGCAAATAGTTGGCTTCTTGGTAAGGGAATGTGGATTTTACCCATCGGTTTACAGCCCTCATTTTTGCGAGGATTGTTATTGTTGTTAATGTTAAGGTGGGAAAACACAATCTACTTCAGACTTCGCACTGGAGTTTAACAAATTATCAGCTATGTTTGGTTTAGAAGAAAATTAATTTTCTTTAAAAAAAAAACGGGGGTTAGGAGCATTACAGTAAGCGTAAATGATTAAGTACACTCTAACAATTATATAACAATGGCGTCACTGATGTCGCTGTAGTCTGGATAATACAAGCGTGACTCCATTAATCACCGGAGCAAATTCTTTCATCGTACATGCAGGGGTTAATGAAAAGGCTAATAGCTTGAAAAGTGTTGTTGACTAAAGAGAGGAGGCAGAAGAAGCTAAAGACGATACTTCAGAAAAGAAAAATCAAATCAAACTTGATTGTTTTAAGGCCAAATGAACTGCAGGTACGCACACGGACACAGAAAAATACACAACGTACCACTAAGTACAAATCCCCTGACTCGTTTCACTCATATTCGACTGGTGTTGATAATGTTTACAACCCTGAGGTTGTTTCAAACTGCTGGTGAAAAGGCTCGCTAGGATCCATTACTTTTCACTCGTGTAACTTTCAGAGCGTTTGAATTTTGTAGGAAACTAGTGCCCTCACGCTGGCTACGGAGGAAGCCGTCCCATTTATTCTGTTTTAAAAAGTAGTGCTCTGACGCCATCTTTAGAATTTCAAAAGGAAAATAGTGCCCTTATGCTTGCTACGGTGAAATCTGTCCCTTGGATTACATAGTAAAAATAGTAGCCTTACACTGAATATATCAGAATCTGCCCCACGAATTTCATCAAGAAAGTAGTGCCCTTACGCTGGATATGCCGTCTTCTGAATCTAATTTTAAAAAGTAGCGCTCTTACACTGGCATCAGACGTTCCTTCCTAATCTTCACATATCAAAAAGTTTTCTGTCTCAGCTACACTTTATAGTTCTGTATGGTTTGCAATATGTGAAATAGACTCTGACGCGACAAGCACCCGAAGTGATGTCATTCACTCCATCGTGTTACTCATTTGTGGAAGGAGAAGAAATGGATGCATACTTTTCCCCAAGGGCATTAGTGCGAAATGAGTGCGTATTGTGTAAGTCAGGGTTCGAACTCGTCTCGTCGATTCCATTTTCCTAACTGTTCGGCTATCAATTTCCTTGCGAACCGAAATAGAAAAGGAGCATCGTAAGGGAATATATGAATCACTGTCACCCATATATGTTGTCTTTTCCATCGTAAATTAAGTAGCGGTGTTCGTAAAGTCATATTACCTTGATAAAAAAAGGGCCGGTATGGTTTGAAATACAAATTTATTAAAAAAAACAAAAACAGGTCTGGTTAGTCTCAAGATTGGTTAATCAATTGGAAAAATGGAAAGAGGGATGATCAATTAATAATTTCCTTTTTTTTTCATAAAAAATAATCCCCAAAGAAAACTTATTTAGGGATGGGGGGAATTTAAAAAAAATTTTTTTTCTCTACTCATTGAGGGGAGTGTGTACTATGAACGGTTAGGGCTGAGCGAAGCCTGAATATATATATATATATATATATATATATATATATATATATATATATATATATATATAGATATAGAGAGAGAGAGAGAGAGAGAGAGAGAGAGAGAGAGAGAGAGATAGATATATAGATAGATAGATAACACATGAATGATCTGAAGTGAGCAACAGAGATTTAACCGATCTGTTATGGCTAGCGGGGATTAATCATATATTTCATCAGTCAGAGATATAGACACAGTTGGAAGCTGTTTATGCTCATTTTGCATGTGAAAGGCATGATTCTGTCCTTTCCTGACTTATCGTCAGATGAAAAAAATCATTAGCGTGTCCCAATTCTTGATGAAGTGAGTGAGTGAGCGCCTAGGCAAGTACAAAGTTGTTTCGTCATTACCAACCTCGACAGAGACCACTTACATGGAGAGATAAATAGATTAGCTTAATCACTCTAGATTGGCAAGCTTTCGGTAGAGCAAGCTCAAACTTCAAGAAACAAGAAAATCCTATTAGTCTCTAAAAGAAGGGTCTGCAATCAATAAATCCTCCCGATCTTCACCTATGGAGTCGTAAAATGGAAGCTATCCAAACCTTAAATAACAATGAATTGGTCACGTCGCAAAAATGTCAGACAATCGCTGGATATCACGAGTCACAATCCTGGAGAAGATATATGTTCAACAGCAGACGCTAAAAGGTTAATGAGTGAAGCCCTGTCAAGGCGGCTGGAAACGAATTTTTATTTTTCTCCCGGCAGCTCCTTCAGTCAAGCTAGTGTCAAACGTATTGACCAGCTTTCATTTGGTCAGTAAGACCCAGAGGTGAGTTCTGTCGACTGGTCATAACAGGATTTCCAAACGCTCCGTCCATCTATTGTGGCTTTGGGAGGTCACTTCAGTGTCATTCTATTGTCAGTGAAGGCAGGAGACCCTCTTCTCTGTTTATAAAATGAGTTGTCTGGCAATCAATCATGCACAACAAGAAATGACAGGTGACCTGGGGATGACATTTCATTAAAGAGAAACTGTTGTACTTAGTCGTTTTCCACCTCTTGTCGAATTGCTATTAAAAAAATATTTGGGCTGGTCTGAAAAGGATGTTTTTGTCAATGTCAATCAGTCTCTCTAGGTCAATGATGGCGGACCTATGACACGCGTGTCAGCGGCGACACCTATTAGGCCTTTAGGTCACACACGACGAAATTTGAAAAAAGAAAGTCTCCTTGCAATATGTTAAAAAAAGCCCGCTAAATTTTACGAAAAAATTAAGAAGTTGAACATGTTAGTCCCCCCAAAATTGTATGACTTTATAAATATCAAATATATTCTGCTTCAGTTTATATTTACTCGGTTTAGTTTAGTTTGACACAAGGCCACGATAGTGGAGCACTCGGTGAGGATCGAACTCATTACAGTTGTAACGGTCAGTATCACAAACTTGTTAAACATTATTTACACTGATTGAGAAACTTGGAGTTTCATTAAGTTTACTGAAATGTTATGGAATCTTACAAAATCGCTGGTGATGTCCCAAAATCTCAAGTTTCACACTCTTGATATGACATATACCAGTAAGTGACATTCCAATAACGGGATCATTTCTTTTTAAAAATCAAAATCTTTAGATGCATTGGCATCGATAGCGGTGATCACCATCACTGACTGACAGACAAATCAATATAGCAAACGCTTCACACTATATCCATGAAGCATTATTCCCCACTCCTTCTATGAATCTGATGCTGCTCAAGTGAGATTTTATTTATACATCATCAGTACATGGAATTCTTTTTTACTACGTCAGAAGTATGAGCATGCGTCAATTGCTTAAATGAAATTCCACAATATGAGCGTTAACTGAAGGAACTTTCAAAGGGAAAGGATTTCAAAGGTTGGAATTTTGGAAGAATTGGCTTCTAAAGGAAGAAACTTTTAAAGACACTAAAGATCGAACCAGCACATCTGATTTTCAGGTCTTGTTATTAGTACTTAGCAACAGAGATGAATTAATACAAAACGAATACATACCATTTGCCTGATATTTGCAGCCAAAATGTTGAAAATCAACAAGTCTTCAATAGCAAATTTGTAAATCCCTTTGATTTTGACCCGAAATAAGTGATTAACTGATTTTCAACGACTTCTCTTGAAGTGAGCCTTTGTCCATCAAAATGGTTTTGCAAATTCCTAAACAAAAACTAGTCAGTTGGAGCAAGGTCAAGGGAGTATGTTGGATGAATCATTTTCCCCAGCCGAATGCCTCTATGAGATCTTTGATCACTCGAGCGATGTATGGACGTGCATTATCGTGTTAAAGAGTGACCCCTTAGAATGGGCGTTTTCTGTCCAAAACTGTTTTCAGACGCCTAAGTTATTAGTAGAAAACTTCAGCTGTGACTATTTGGTCATATTTTAAAGGTTTTTAATGAATGATTTCTTGCATATAAATGCACATATACTTGATATATAATATTTCGTCTCTGTCTGCATAGCTAAAGTCACGAAATCTACCGAGTTGTTTTGGACAACAAGTTCCATGGAGTACGTATAGTGCTTTCAAGAAAAATAGGCTAATTTATTTCTCAGTAATTTTTATTCTTGTAACCTGTAGTCGAAAACATAGCCACGAAAACCAAGCTTATATACATATACATGTATGTTTGAATGCGACCATATACACATACGTACACACGTGCACACGTATGTATATTTACGTATATAAGTGAATAACGTAGGATGTATGTATGGATGGATAGATACAAACAAAAGTACACTTACGCTCATTCATCAACTCTCAATTGAAAGAGTGATATGTGCAGATGTATGTCTGGATGTGCACATATATAATTGCACACCCATATACGTGTACGTCCGTGCGTATAAAAAACATTGGCACTCACGGACGTGTACATCTAATGTGTACATATGAGCAAACACAAATATACAAACACACTCATAAATATGCACCTAAATATGTATGTAAGTGTGTACAAATAGCATACTTACGCACACACATCCTAATTGAAAGCGTGAAATATATGTGCACATCTAGGTCTGAATATGCACATATGCACATGCATATATATATATATATATATATATATATATATATATGCGTGTATTTCTGTGTAAAAGTAAAAAGACACCCTTATACATCAGCTCTCAATTGAAAGTGTGAAATGCGTGCACATGTACGTCTGAACATGCGCATATGCATACACGAACATATATATATATATATATATATATATATATATATATATATATATATATATATATATGGGGGTACGGACACACAAACACACACACACACATATACATGTATATAGTTGTATGCGTGCGCATGCGTGTACAAATCAA
Source organism: Thysanoteuthis rhombus (assembly GCA_963457665.1). Taxonomy (NCBI): domain Eukaryota; kingdom Metazoa; phylum Mollusca; class Cephalopoda; order Oegopsida; family Thysanoteuthidae; genus Thysanoteuthis; species Thysanoteuthis major. The sequence goes on from OY735207.1 coordinate 67,278,733, forward strand.
AACTCACTTTAGAATACACACATCAGCTCGCAATTGAAAGAGAGGAGAGAGCAAGTCACATCTGTAGAAAGGTTAGCGAACAATTGCGCATTATTTTTTTTTCTTTCTTACAAGGACATAAAAGCAACAACAACAACAACAGCAACAACAGCCGAATTCTGTTAACTGCAGACATAACAGTGAAGAAAAAAAAAACGGACCAAGGGCCAACAACGATGAGAGAAAAAGGTTAAAAAGAAGCGCATGTTCCATAAATGTCAAATGGATTATTTATAGACTAAATAACAGTTCAAATACATTATCAATCTTTGTCTCCCCGTACATATCTACTCTCAACATTAGACATAATACGGAGTTAATGTTGAAATGTTCAGCCCTCTAGCTCCATTGGTACGGCATATACGCGTGATAAATAATATCTATTTTCCTTATAAGAGGAAAATATCTTTTTTTCTGGCTAGGTTTAATTTAATGATTTGACAATTTGTAAAAAAAATTATTTTCATGTTTATTTCTGATTACGCGTTTCGCTATATCAACGTCATCCGATCAGTTTCAGATAATATTTTTCAAACACATGATGTCGCAGACACAGTAAAACGCATTATCGGAAATAAACATATGAAAATTATCAATTTTTTAAAATTTGTCAAATCTTTATCCTCAACATTCATCACCAGCCTTTTAGCGTCCGACGTTTGACATAGACCTTCACCAAGATTCGCAAGACTTCTCTATCATGTGCGTCGCGGAGTCAATACTTTCTGAATTTGTCTAGTTTGTCACACCATCTGATTTTTTTCTAGTGACAGTTTCGTATATGATCGCTAGGGATCCACGTTGTGAGTCGTGATGACCAGCGGTGGTCCACGACATTCTTGCAACGTGATCAGTCCATACAAACGTGAACGCCACCGGACCACGTACTGGGGGTCGATCATAAACTTACTTTGCAAATTGACCCCCTGCATTGAAAAAACTATGGGGGGTGCAAATAACAAAGTTTTTCCCCCAGACGTAATAAGTAAATATTTAAATTTTCAGCCCTCTAGCTCCATTTGTGCAGCTTCGTCCCATACATAAACATAGCATTAGTCGGGTTTATAACAGCCTTCAAAGATCACAAGTAACCTTTATTCGTTAACATGATTTTCTCTTATCAGTATATCCAAGGTTTCATTAGACGCTGAATAGAAAAGAACTGAGTTGATTAATGGAGAAAGGACCAAGTCTTAATTCATTTTAGCAATGCAACCTTCAGGGCTGACCGGTCCATTAACCGAACATAGGAGGTGGTCGTCTGCAGCGTGGTCGCCTCGAGGCACACTCCAGCCTGAAAAATTAGTCGTTAAAATAAACCCGAGGGCGCAAATGCCAAGTCTCGCCTTCAGCACAGGAAACATTTGCACCGGCTCAAGCAACCGGGCTATCAAACAAATATCAACATAGCATGTATATTCAAAGATATTTTTTTTCAAAAGCCTGTTTCTCGGAAAAATGTAGAAACAAAATAATGCATTTGGTAGAGTAAAGCAGTCGTAAAATACATACGTAACTCCGATTCGATGAAATTGAGTATTTGGCCAAGTTTCAACCTTTTTTGTTTCGAAAAATAGATAAATACCTGTTTAAATTTGATCAAAGGTTCATACTATCAAAGTGATCAAAGTGATTCGTGTGAATTTTTCCAAATTCCGTCGATTGGGCAAAACACATACGTATAGTCTATAAGTGTTATCCTTCTAATTACAAATGACACATGATCAATACTCCCAGTCTGTGATCTCAGAAAATTCGCCGTATATAGATTTCAGCTTTTCCATCGTCTCTTTCAATTTTTACAATATATTCGGAGTACCAGAAAGTAGTGTTGTATATATATAAGCTAATTTCAAGTGTTATCAACAGCCAAAAACTGAAT
>OY735207.1:67285653-67328153 GCA_963457665.1 Thysanoteuthis rhombus
ATTTGTCATTTGATTTAATTTTTTTTTTTTCTTCAGAATTAAGCTCCGTTAGAGATCTCTCTCTAAAAGGGAGACCACGATCCGTCTGAAATGTTGAAAATCGTATACGTTTGCGCAGGAGCAGATATCCTCCAAAATATTTCACAAAATGTTATTGAAAGAGTAAAAATATGTTTAGTTACAGAATGGTGGACATTTCATTCTATTGTCCACACAAATTGAATTAAATTCCTCTTATTTATATATTTCACTTGTTAAAAACAATTTGAAAATATCATTAAACCTAAAAAGATATGAATGTTTTAAATCACTTCACGACTTCTGTGCCACCCTGTAAAAGTGGTTGGCGAAACCTGCGCATCATATTGCAGACTAGTGTAAGTAAAATCTGCTAAACAAATCACAAACAGGTGGTTATATTTTCACATGCCCGATTGTTTGAGTTTTTTGCTTATAAAAGCGGACATACTCCAAACATCTCGAAAGAGGGAATCAATTAGTTATACAATACAGCAACATTTACTTGTAAAAATATTTACTTTGTGAGATAAAGTTGAGTTGAAATTTTTTGCATCCTGAATAAGACTTTCGATTCGCACTCAAACACACACACACATACACGCACATCTCTCTTCTCTCGTCAGTCATGGTAAATACAAGGGCAAGTAGTGCTTTCTAGCAATGGTTGGTAGCCAGTCTATGAGACAGGCAACTGATTCCAAAACAGGGGTCGGAACCAGTAATGGTCAGCAAGGAGTTGAACGTAGACAGCATAGCGTGATAGAAAGAGCATTCTGGTCGTCCATTACATCTTGGTCTCTCTCCAGGCGTCCCCGACAATGTCTTGTCGCTGGACCTTGGCTGACTGGAACAAGAGAGTGAGAATGACGACATATGCAACTCTCCCTTCACTTGAATCCAATTCAAGCTCAAGACATGACTTCATACCTCGTTGTAGTGCTATGCAGCAGCTGCACTACCCAGAACCGAAGCCGTGGTTATTTTCGATCAGGGAAGGACAATGATGATGACAATTGCTTTACTACAGGATTATCTAGCCTATATTGCTTGGATACTATTTCTGAAAATAACCACCGTTTTGAAAATTACTTTAGTTTGCGTTGTCATTTTTTTTTTCAATCAGAATCCATCTTCTCCTTTGGTTGACGCACATTGTTCCAAGCACTCATATATTTATGACTGCAACAATCTCTATCATATTCAACAATTTCTACATCTCCCAAACAGTTGTATATCCCGGTGTTATTTCAATCAAAACATAAATCTTTATGATATTTTTTCACTCATAAAATTATTGATTCTGTTGCAATGCACAATTATTTGTCACGGTCGTTTGCGCCTTGGCCTTTGTAGGGGTTTATGCAGAACACAAATTTACACAATTTTTTTCAATAAATATTAATTACTTTATCCTTCAATACGCATATATATACATATCTATAAGTTCTCGGGTATCTGTAGATATGATATATTCAAGAGTGTCAGTGGTTGTCTATGGATTTTAGTGTTTGAATGATCCTGCTAATTGGTTATCTTCCAAACTTATTTCTTTTCTTTTTCAATTACTTCTACGACACATTCTTTACCATTTTTTTTCCTCAGTCAATTTCTTCGCGGCAAAAATTTAATCTCCTTGTCTCCTGGATGACGACGGCCAACAACTGTTCCACCATCAAAATCAAAGAGACGCCATTTTGGTCAGTTTGTATCGAGGCTTGGAAAAAGAGAACACGTTTACATGCATACCTACACATGCACATATATATACACAAACATACACACACACTCACACACACACACGCACACGCACACACACACACGCACGCACACGCACACACACACACACACAGCGTATTATACACTTACACAGCAATAACAATCACACGCTCCATCTATTCCCCTTTTCTCTCTCACGCATATACGAAGCCTGTCCGGGAAGTTCCCAGCCAATTTGAATTTTTTGAGAACCAGTTAAAACCGTATTTTCGATTATAAAAACTTGTATACATTTTTAAAAATTAATTCAAAGGAGAAAAGTGAATTACCGTCAACAAATGGAAAGAGGAAACTTGACTGTTCAAAACACTATTTTATTGAATTTATCCCCTAAGAATAAGTTAGAGTTAGTGTTAGGGTTGGTACTTAGGGTTATTTTTTAGGGTTATCCAAATCAATTACGGAAACAATGAAAGCAGCAAACTTTTCATTATTGCCACTGAATTCCCGAGACAGTATGCCACCGTAGAGCCAGAGCAAGACAAAAGAAGTTTACGCCGTCATACAAAAATAGTAAATTCATGCCACTTGAATATATAATTACGTAAGAGGGGACCAATTGTTTGTGTTCGATTCCAAGTAAAATAAACCAAGATTTAAAATGCTGATTTACAAGGCAGACTTCTGTTAACATCTGGAAGACTGACATAAGACACCCTCCTTGTTCTTTCCAGTATGAACTTGTACCAGACTAAGCTGACCATAGTAAAAGTCTATAAATGCACAGATTTGAGAGAACATATCAAAACTCTTTGGGTCAGGAAACATAGAAACATTTTACAAAGATTTTTACATTCATATGCATACATATATATATGTAATAACAATTACGTACAATATGATTACATGTACAGAAATATAAGTTTCAGCAAGTTGGAATCGGTTAAATATATAAAACTTAATAGCAAAAATATACGTGTGTATTCTTTAGACATGAGCTCCTGCTGCACACAAACACACATGCACACAACACACACGGAATAGCAAACATTAGCAAACACATACATGGTAAAGGAAAAAAAATAATATTGTTTCTATGCATACACATTCACCCAAAGATATACTAATACACATAAAAGGAAAAACCGAACGACTACATACACATACAGCTTGAATGAACAATATAAAATCAAGCCTTCAGAGAAGATGGCGGATGTATGATCTGGTGCGAATATCAGATAGTTTTCATTGGTTAATCCTTGTTACCGCATTAATGGCGTCACAATGACGTCACAATAAACATTGTGGTCGAATGTAGAAGCCATTGCATTGCTCAAGACGAAATAGTTTTCTTTTCGCGAAATTCAACACTTTTTTTGACTTAATTTAATTTGGTTTTATTAGATTGTCCTCAATATTGAAAAATACAAATAACAAATAAATTCTTCAATACAATAGCTCCCTTGATATTGAGTATGACTCATACATCCAATAAAGGAGAGAAATATTTCGATTTATTTTATATTTGATGAATCGTGAGCAACGGAGAGGTACGAGGAATCAAAATGAATTATACACATTCTCCTAAATGCGAAAGATCTGAACACAACAGAATAATTGTGCGATTTTTGTCACAAACACACACACACACACATATATATATATATATATATATATATATATCAATCATTGAAAATTACGCTATATTATACAAAAATTCTTATTTGAAATGATCTCGTTGAAAAGAACGCGCTGTTCCCCTTGGGAAGTGCGACAAGTCTGTCCTTCCCCCTCCTCTCTTTTTACAGCAGCGTCTGTCGTAGTGCTGCGGTTAACGAAGCAGTCACAAAACACTTCAAATGCCTTCATTCCTTTACGACAATCTTCAAACTTGAACTAATAGGAGAACCCTTTTTAATAATAAAAGTTTCTAGGGAACCTCTTCAAAAAACAACCTTCCCTTTTATAAATATGTGTGTGTGTGTGTGCGCGTGTGTGTGCGCGTGTGTGTGCGCGCGTGTGTGTATGTTATCAAGAAACGAATATATGATCCGACTGAATGATTATAAGTTGCATTATATCACATAGAAATTCTCATTTGAAATGGTCTCCCGTCATTGCACGGTTAGAAATGATCATTTTAGCCCTCCTCTTCTCCTCTCACTGCCTTTCTCATCTAAGTCAAGCCAAACACCCCAAAGACTGAAAAACAAACACCCTCTGACCTCGCCTCTCACAGACCAATTTCATTTCAAACCAGATGTAACTCTCACGCATACAGATACAGACACCATCCCTCCAGCTCCTACTAAACGACCAAACAAAATAGAAATGTCCACATTCTTGGTTTCGGCATCAAAACATGTAAACAGCAAAATTTTCTGTGAACTGCTGGAAATATTTTCTCTCAAAAAGATGGTTGGCTCTCGTCAAAATGCATTGAAACATGCCCACAGAATAAAAAAGAATGAGATGTAACGTTTATCTCTGAAGTTTTTCTCTTCATCTTCCATTTGTCATTTTTATCCACACTCTGACGGATCAATTCACATCCACAATACAAACACACAAATACATTTATATATATATATATATATACAAGAATGCAATTTCTCTTAAAAAAGTAAACATTAAAAAAATTCAATCGTTTGAAAAGTTGAAACGATCAACGAAACAGTCTGCCTGAATGTAACGATATACATTATAAAATCAAATCAATCTGTATATGAATAATTCATCCGACAATATTAGAGTGAAAAGACACTTTAGAAGACCATGTTGTGTACAATTGAGATCTCATTAGTTTACCCTAACGTTTCGCCAGTTCATATCAGCTTTTTCAGAAAAGTGGTCAATACAGGAAGTTTCTGTCACATGGAGTCTACATCTTTTTTCTTTTATCCCCACAACCTTTTCTGAAGAAGCAAGTATGAACAGGTGAAACATCAAAATAAACTAAATAAAATCATTTGTACATCATATAGTTTTCCAAATTGCCTGGCCGTTGTTTGTGGGTTCGATCCTAATGGGATCTCCAAGTATAGATTGTTTGATACTGACTCATGCTGCAAAAATCTACTCGAATAATGAATAGTGTGATTTTCTAGGTTTGTTGTTCATAACACTGGACTCTTCCACTCAGGGGTAAAACATTAATTGATAAAAAATACTTCTAACCAGCCATTTGAAACCATGCACTCTTCTGAGAGAATACAGAATTTTTTTTCGAACAAAAGTAAAGAAAACATCTTGATCCGAATATATCAATGATTTTTCTCCATTGAGATTATTGAGAAGATCACGTGAAAAAAATCATGACACACATCATATGGCAATGATCAGCAAACCAATCTTGCTGGCCATAGTTAGTGGATTCAATCTAATTGGAACACCCACTATTGATGGTTTGATAAATTGATGTGCGTCGTATAGCAATGACCTGCAAGTTTGACCGGCAAGTTTGACCAGAAAGTTTGACCAGCAAGTTTGACCAGGTGGTCATTTTTAGTGGGTCCGTTCTTCAGTAGACCTAAATCTTAACAAGTTCAAGTGTTTTTCGGTAGCAGACGAGCGGCCATTGAATTTGAAAACCGTGTAAATTAGATCCCCGCGTGACTCATTCATTCATTATTTACACGATTTAAGGCTACTCGTTTCCTAACAAGTAAAATTAGCACCGAAAAATGAGTTCGTAATAAATTGTCTTTGCATTCATCATACACGCACACATATCGTGAAAACCTTTTTATAGACAATGAGGAAAATACAGATTGGGTGGACGGGCATTTATTCGCAGGCGTTTCGTTAAGGAATGACCCCACATGATCAGCGAGATGAGGAATTAAATTGAAAAGCGTCCCAGAACTTGAGTTATCAATGTTCTGAGACGCCCCCCCTCTTTATTTTCCCATTTTGCTGATGATGTGGGGTCATTCACTGTTTTCCTGGGTCTTGATAATGCCCAGAAGTACAACCAAAAGCATCCTTTCACAAACATGTGGACTATTTGGTAATTTGGACTAGTTGGTAAAATAAAATCACTCCCTTTTCTGATGTCTTTATATATATGTGTGTGTGTATGTATATATGATAAATGCGTTGACTTTATTTTTCTAACTTAATAACAAAGACAAGTTCGGGCTTTTGGTTAAGACTAAAAAGAGAAAATTTAAAAATAATAGATAGAGAGAGAAGGGAAACGAGAGGGAAAGATTATATTTATGTCATCAATCAAAGAAAAAAAAGAAAGGAAGAAAAAAGGAAAAATAGGATGAGAGAAAACAGAGGGAGGGAAAAGAAGAAGAAAGAAACAGTGAAAGAGAGAAAAGAAGAGAAAATGGAATGCTATGGATACCCGATCGAATTATCTGGTGTTGCTTATCAGATTCTTTTAATTAGAATTTATTACTTGTTCTTTCTCCTTCTATCTCAACTTAATTTTTTTCTTTCTTTTTTCTTTCTTTCTTATTTTTCACAGTCCTAACTGCTCATAGTAGAAACTTGGAATTTTGTACACACACTCCCCTCAATGTGTGGATAAAACATTTGAAATAGTTGCGCTCAGAATTCGGTTTGATTCTGAAGTAGCCAGTTTTGTTACTAATGGGATGGGTGCGTCTTTTGTTCACCACACATTCTCCCAAATCTTGGAGTCAAACTGGAGACAACCACCTACTTCCTGTTCTATGTTGATTTTTACATAAGTATTTCATCACAGCTATATCCGTAAACCAAGCTTAGCAAAGATAAGTCGTTGCAGACGATATTAGGATTCGCTAAGCTTTAGCACTTAGCGGGGGTTATCTATCTTTTACTGATATCCAAAACTCAGTTAATTCTTATTATCATGTATGATATGGTGGGACTATATTCCTCGTCTGTGCATTTATTTGTTCACACTTTGGTCATGTACTCTCCGGGTGTTGTTGGTTCTAGAATGTGGAATCACTTCTTAGAGCGCAGGCTAGATTGGACTAGACACTTTTCCCTTTTTTTTTTCTTTTTTTCTTTTCTTTTTTTCTTTTGTATGAGTGTGTGTGTGTGTTTACGACGGGTAAACTGCTGAAACATTGTAAACAAATGAACACATAGTCAAGGAAAATCATCATCAACAGCAGCAGCCATTTTAGCCCGTTGTTGGACATAGACCCTCCCCAAGATTTGCCAGACATCTCTATCATGGGTATTGCGTTGCCAGTACTTTTTGAATCTATGTAGCTTGTCACGCCATCTTACTTTCTGTCAGACACAATTTCACATATGATCTGCGGAGATCCATGTTGTGAGTCGAGATGTCCAATGGTTGTCTGACATTCTTGCAACATGTCCAGCCCATTGCCAATCGAGTTTTGTTTCTATGATATCTCGGACTCTTGTTTGTTCTCTGATATCCTGTGCTGTCTTATGATCCCTAATATGAGGTTGAACACGATTCTCTCACGTGCACTTTGCATGGTTCTCAGTTTGAGGGTCAATCGTTCTGTTAGGTTCCATGTTTGAGCTCCATAGGTGACTATTGGGAGGATGCATTGGCTGTATACCCTTCTTTTGGGGACTAGGAGGATTCTTGTGTATTTTTGCTAATGATTTATACGTCCGTCTAACAAAATTCAACCAAGAATTGTCCGTTAATTCTATGTGGCCAAATTCAATTTTGATCGAATTATGCCAATTAAATTTTCTGTATATCCTACGGTGACGCTGGCAACTAACCATGGCACCCGGGGAGCTACGGCACACACTTTGTGAAACCACTGCTTTAGTCATTCGCCTGTCTGTTTCCCACACACATACACACAAACACACATACACGAAGCTAAGGTAGATATATCTAAGTCAGGAAAATACAGGGTGTGGGGCTAGAGAGGCAAGAATGGGCGTCAAAGGAAAACCGTAGGACATATTTGTCAGAGTCCTGTGGGATGAAGTTGGGTGCTTAACGAAAATTGGATGAAAATAAGGTGCTTGACCTTTGCTTGGAAAAAGACTGACACGTAGTGGAGAGTGGAAGACGAGGGGTGTGAGACCCCACATTCCAGCGTCTTGACCCCCCCTCTCTGTCATCACTGTTCGGTACTTTCATATCATTTGCCTATCGCTAATTCAATGATTGGGAGTTCAAGGGGATTAGAGTATCATTAAAAGCGGGTTGTTTAATAGAATAGACATATAGATAGATATGGTCATGAAGTAGGACTCCGAGGTGCCAAGTTCGTGAGACCCATTACTAAACATTTATCAAAGAAAAAGTATGTGATATTGTAATGAGATAAATTCGGAGATACATTTGGCTAGAATGACATTAATGGTTGTCCGTATGACTTGGGAAGTAATTTGATGTGAACGGAACCACACCGAAGAGGAACTTTCCAGTGCACTTATTGCGTGAAGTATACAATGAGTGGGGGTGTTACCAGCTATTATAAAACGGACCGAGTACCAACTTAGAATCGAACTGAGAGCCATGGAAAGAGCAATGCCGGGGATAATAACTCCAAGTGATAGAAAAAGATCAACAAGAATACAAATAAAGAAACAGAAATGGATATGGGCAGGACACTTAGCGAGAACAAATGACAACAGATGGAACAAAAGACTGATCGATTGGTGCCCATGGGACAGTAAACGCAGTAGAAAAAGATCAAACACAAGATGGAAGGATCAAATAGGTTTACCGGTAAGACATGGCAGAGAGGCTGGCGTAATTGCAGTCGTCATGGAAGGGAATTGGAAAAGCCCTTGTCCAGCAGTGGACTAATAACACCCCCATTTCTCTCCCGGGAAAATATATATATATATATATATATATATATATATATATATATATATATATATATATATATATATATATATATAAGAAATAGCTATTTTATATCAATATAACATATGTATATAAGCAAAATAACTATTTGACATCAATATAATGCACGCATATATGAACGAAATAATTGCCTTATATCAGTACAACACAGACATACCATAGCGTTCCAACATATTCATAGTTATTTGAAGAAGCAAAATCTCGGCATTTTTGTCTATGATTTCATTCTTTCCAAAATTTACGTTGGTCAGGTTTAAGGCTATTTAACTTACTAGTTTGGCAACTCTTCAAAGAGCAATGTTAAATATGATTAGACTTTTCAATCTCCTTGATCAATTCTGTAGATTTTTATAGCATAGAAAAATATCTGATCCGATTCATTCATCAGTTTAATAAACACATTGCATCAAATGAGAGTTTCAATATAATATAACGCATTTTATAATCCTTCTGTCGGATTATACATATCTATTTCGGTATACATAACAACTGTTGCGTTGAGAACAGATATAGACCGAAGAATAAACAAGAGACTTTGGAGTTAAAACAGTTATTTGGGCTTTTGTATTACCAGCGGCCGTTTAGCTCAATGGCAAGAACAACGCTACGTTGGAGCGGCTATCCTATCGGTGACATGTTCGATTCCTGCAGCAGTCCCATTTTCTTTAATTGTTCATTCTATTGACGTTGTCGAGGCCAAGTGATACATTAACCGTATAATGACAGGAGATCATTTCAAATAATAAATCAAATATAACACAATTCATAATTATACACACACACACACACATATATATATATATATATATATATATATATATATGTATGTATGCATGTATATACATATATATACATATATATGTATGTATGCATGTATATACATATATATACATCTTCTATACGTGTGCGATTTGCATACACACTAGGAAGAAGCTCATGTTTCAAAATAAATATTCATTCTTTAATAAAAAGTATCATTTCGTAATTAAACTACAACAGCCCAATTTTCTTTGATTGCTTATTCTATTAACATTGTACATCGTACACGTATAATATATATATATATATATATATATATATATATATATATATATATATATATATATATATATTATACGTGTACGATTTGTATACACACATTAGGAAGAAATTCATATATCAAAATAAATATTCATCCTTTAAAAAAAAAAATCATTTCGTAATTAAACTATTGACAATATATATGATGATCCAAACAAGAACAATTCATACATAGTACCATAATATTTAAACCAAAAACCACAAGGGAAAAATACATGAATAACACTAACAGATGTAAGGAACTGAAATGATGGATTTTTTTTTCAGAATTCTTTTTTTTTTTTTTTTTTGTGCACAGTGTTTAAAGCTGTAGAGCTTTCTGGAATCCCCCGCCCTCTCTCTTTCTCTTTATCTCTCTATATGCGATAAATTTATATTGGAACATTTTGCTCGGCACCGATTTTACTCAATAGCAGATCGAGCAGCCATAAGTGTGTAGATGATTTTTTAAAGAATGAGCGTCATGTGAGTATCGTATCGAACCTGCGTCTATTTTGGAAGCTGACACATACACAGGCTCTGCTCCTACGATGTGAGCAAAGGATACATTCATGGCAAGGCAGGGATCCGAGAATGCATTTATATTACACATTTCTTTATTTCTGATCGTCGGTCCAACTATTTTATATGGTGTTCCCTATGCCGACTATATGGAACATCAATAAATGAACATTTCATATCCGATAGAATATGATTATTGTAAAGACATCTTAGTTGGAACATTTTTGCTCAGCATCGATTTCACTCGTCCATTTATCGATATTCTATACTCACAGCCGCTCGATCTGCTACTGAGTAAAATCGGTGCCGAGCAAAAATGTTCAAACTAAACAGGTTTTAAAATCTTCATGTTCTGTCGGATATAGATTGTCCATAACCCCTTTATTCTATTCCACATTTCATCACCCCAACTGGAATGTTCCCATGGCAACTGGTTTCTTGGAAACTTGATCCCTGGATGACCCCAACTCACACAAGCCAGCAACCAATTATCAAGACAGCCATCACTATCTATTCGGTTTACTGACCCACAGCAGCAGGCTGGTCTTGAAATGAAATGTTCCGTTTTACTGATTTTACATAACCATCTATTGCTCTACCAACGATGAAGATGTCAGATTTTTTTCCCGCTTCGAAGCATGCCCGGAATAACTTTATGTGAATAAATTCCTCCATATTTACCATACAATCCGGATCTGTTTCAACTTTTTGTAGTACCACTCCCTCTCTCTCTCTCTCTCTCTCTCCCTCTCTCTCTCTCTCTCTCTATATATATATATATATATATATATGTGTGTAATCACTTCGAAAGTATGATAAGTATTGGATATTAATATCCGACAAAGTGAAATAAGGAAAGGCACTAAATTTTGCCTGAACCAAATTAGTAGTTCTGAGACTAACAGAATCCGGACAGCGATAAGAGAAAGGGGGGAAAGAGTCAAGGGTGTTATGTAGACTCCTGCCAAACGCTTAGGGTTCCTGGCTCAGTCGGTTAGCGCAGACCTAGACTATATAGGTGCTCCTATGGAGAAGGGTACGGGTTCGAATCTTACCTTGGGACACATTTCTTCATCATCTGATCATCACTATGGTTGCGCTCACTAATACGGTTCGAGCAAAATTCAGTTCCTGAACTGTCTCTCCTTATTTCACATTGTCGGATACTAATATCTATTATCTATCATATATATATATATATATATATATATATATATATATATATATATATATATATATATATGTGCGCATGATTGAGTTTACATGCAAGCATTCTATATGTACTTGAAACAATTTTGCCCGTTTATAGAGCTATGAAACAGTTTCCTGTTGTCTATTTGTGTTTATAGTATCATAAAACGATAATGTACACTGAATGGTCCATAAAACTGGTTTATGCGCTGAAAGACATTTGAAACGATTGAGTTATGTCAGAACAATCTGTTTATACTTGTTTTTTTTAAGTGTACAATACTATTGAAACAAAAACATCATCTCTATACTTGGGAACAAAGGATTTTTCTCGCAATTAAGCAGGCTAGAGGACAAATGGAAATGTCCGGAAGTATAGTAATACCTTTTCATTCACAGCTTTTCCATTCGTGACTTCGGTAATTGGCGGTTCAGTCTTGAATAATTCATTGGGAGTTTTGAGGCGTATCAAGAAAAATCACAATAATGTGTTCTATTCCCCGAAGGGCACCAGTCGGTTAGCCTTTTGCTTCATCTTTTGCCGCCCCGCTTCGTTAAGTACCTTGCCCATCTCCATTTTTTATGCTTAATTACTTATACGACATCCTTCACCCTAGTTATCTCTCACATCTATTGTGTGCTATTTTGAGTTGGTTTTCGAATGGTCTTGTAAGTTTCCAGGTTTTGCTCCCATACCTCATAGCTAGTATTATGCATTGATTATATACTTTACAGCTTTTAGTATATAGTATACAGTTATTTCGCTAACTGACCATGATGTAGTTTTTTATAATGATTTATTTCAGAAATTTAACGTTAATGAATTTATCAAGAAAATTATATGAGAGAGAGACGGTGCTATAACGAATTAGCGCTAAATAGTGTTGTACTGCAAAAAGTGTGTATTCTCGATGTAAAAATCCCTGGTGGGTAAGATATATTCTCAACAGAAGAGACCCGAACAACGAATCGTGTCAGTTGTTATACTTACTGATCCCTCATCGTTAAATACATTTTGGGGTAATCTACGTGAGTGAGCCTCGTTTAAAAAAATAAATGATGTATAGTATGAAATGGCACCCGTATATAATATATTATGATAATATCTGAAATAAAATAAACTACATGAATGACATAAGCTATACAATAAAATCATAGCTGAAAGAGAGTTGGTGTTAGATCAACACAGCTGGGATGCCATGTTAATATACCTGTTTTGTTTTTAGAATCCCCGAAACAGTTTCATGGTAAACAACTGATGATCCCAACAAGAAAAAAAATTACACACAGTACCATAATAACGATGTATATGTAGAACAGGGAGAAAATACCGAAGAAAATTACAGATATTGGGAAATACGTTTAATACTTTCTGAAATATATATATATATATATATATATATATATATATATATATATATATATATATATATATATATATATATATATATATATATCAATTACCATTTCCGCAATGCATGATATTAAAGATAAATGGTCGCTACCCGCTTTTTCATCGGCTACTATCTTATATAAGATAAGGGTGAATGCTACTCCAATCCCGGATTCATACCTCCACCTTGATCACACAGCTTAGAGTGTACTCAATTAGCTATTGAGTGCACAGGAGCATTTGTCCTAATGCAGAGTTATCCCCTATCTTCGCTCGTACTGGGAATAGACTTTCAGTGTGCGAGACAGACGCTCTAACCATTGTACCATCTGCCTAATATACCCATCGAATTAGAAGAAGACTTCATAATTTGTCAATCAATGAAGATGTTAAGCGCGCAAAAAAATATTGCTCAGTCGAGTTGAGACAAGCCGTGTTTAATAAACAGAATTACGAGAAGAATGCAACAGGCCGTCGGGGCGACGAAGTAGGTAATTGAAAAATCGTTGGCCGCCGCGAGCTGTTAAGTAATGGAATATCATGCTTAGAAAGAGAAACAGCGGTTTAAGTACAGCGATCAAGTTGACGGCGACGGAATAGGCGCTGAGGGCGAGCTGTGAGAGTTTGCTCAAGAGTAGAGAGGGTCTCCAAGTAGCACTTGGGTCACAAGTTAGTCTTGAGTGGCCAACGAAAAAGAGCTATGATGCGATTTTTGAAGCAACATTCACTCACTCACACACATATATACACACACGTATACAAAAATATATAGGTGTGGTAGTGGCGTATCTAGAGGTGGCGGAGAAACACCCCCAAACTCATTCTTAAAAAGTTGTGCCTTTTCAACAATCCTATTCGCTTCTTAGTTCTCGTGTGCGATAAATGTTGAATCTCAACATTTTTATCAGATTTTTGTAAAAAAAAGTCAAGTAATCAAATAAGGCACATTCTTATTATGTTCTCATTTTAAATCTAATAAGAATTTACGATCCTACAATGATTTTTTTAAAAAATTATGCTTCAATTTTAAATACAAACTGATAATTATGCACTTCATTTAAAATTATATCGTACACGTCTTTTGATTTTCAATACGATATAAAAAATATCGAAGAAATCTCTACTGAAACAAGTTTAATCACTTTTTTGATAAAAGCTCGGATGATAATGATAAGACACACATTTATTTTCATTTTTAATAGCTTTGAAGCAATGAACAATTAAGTTTTAAAGCAAAAGAACGTGAAGAAGCCGCTTAAACTCCACAGAAACACTGGTAGATATTTTTAACATGCTGCCCCAAGTGTGTGCGTATATATATATATATATATATATATATATATATATATATATATATATATATATATATATATATATATATGCACGAGATGCTTACATACACTAGGTAATTTTCCTTTCAAATATTATGTATAATGTATTAAAAGCTCTATTTACTTTGATAGATATTAAGTATTGTGATCAATTATCACCATCAACGGAAAAATCGGTTTCTCTTTCGTAATCTTACAGATTACTAAAGCCATCATGACATATATATATATATATATATATATATATATATATATATATATATATATATATATATATATATATATATATACGTGTGTGTGTGTGAGAGAGAGAGAGAGAGAGAGAGTGTGTAATCAGGGTTCCACGCGATGTTTCTGCGAAGGAAAGCGACATTTTTGCAATGTACTGAATAATTCTTCAAACATAAATATGACTTCCCTTCATTACATTACATGAATTTTACATGTCTTATATATATATATATATATATATATATATATATATATATATATATATATATATATATATATATATATATGTATATATATATATATATATGAAGTGTGAACGAGAATTAACTCCCTATTAGAAATTAAGTTTCAAACTTGTTCCCTCAAACACGACGGATATTTTTTGTCGTCTCAACTTTTTAATAGTTTCTTCCAATTGGAAATAAGCTGTTTCACTAGAGTGAAGAAACTATCATGGCGTTTTATTACGTTTTTTAATCGAGCGCTTTCGATCACCACAGATCATTTTCAAGATTGGATTTCGAAGTATGACGATTGTAGCAAGAGAAGTGGAGTTAAAAAGTATATTTCATCACGTGACATTTCCAAACAACTTATTTACACACAGGAGAGACTATTGAATAAGTTGACATGGCAAAATGTATCTGTCATGCTGAACGAAACACAAACACGCACATAAACACTATCCATCCAATATATATATATATTAGTGCTTGTTTAGCAGTTCATTACTTCAAAGTTGTTAATAGCGTAAATAAATGTCAACGTCTGATCAATTTTTAAAAAGTCGCAGAACTCGTTTATGTGGAAAAATTGTTTCCAACCATAGGTAGGTGATATTTATATTAACACCTTCAAGTAGAAGTTTGCATTGTTACGGATATATAAACAAATAGAATAAGTCGCTCTGTTCAGTATGCAGATACATTGTAGTGAAAATATCTGATTGTAATTCAAGCAATAACTGCGTGTTATATTACGGACTCACGTACGTGTATGAAATTGTATCTTTAAGTTCTATACCCGGTAAGTAAACTAAGTTTGGAAGAATCACAATCATCCATGCATGTTTGTAAGGAGAGTAAATCAACGGACGAAGCTCTTGGATATCTTAAAGCCACGGTATTCAAACTGCGTTCTACGGAAGCCCAGTGTTCTGCACGAACTTTCCTGAGGTTCCGCAAGTGAAAGTGACATTTTTGTAATATACTTAATAATACCTCATTACATGAACGATTCCTTCAGGGCTTTTACATGTCTTTATTTTACTTCTTAAACATGAAGAGTATTTTTCATACAAGAAAAAATTAACTATATTATGCCTTTTTGATTGAATTATTTACGTGACACGGACGTTGTTCAGTCAGTAGTCATTCATACGTCTGTTATTCCTCAGTAAGCTTCGCTCTTACTTTTCTACACGAGTGCGTATTTTCTATTTGGGTTGATACACATATAGATAATTAAATAAACAAGGCCAAATATATATATATATATATATATATATATATATATATATATATTGCAGACTCATTTTCTTTAACTTGATGCTATTTACGTCGTTTAGGCCAAATGATACATCCACCATGTAATAACAGGAGATCATTTCAAATAAGAGTTTCGACATAATTTAACGTAATTTATAATCATTCTGTCGGCTCATATATCCATTTCTTAATAATACATATATAATGAAGTAAGGATTTGCAACGCAAACACGTTTATGTTACTACCCCATATCTTTTTATATGTTGAATGAATCGAGCGCTTTATGAAATAAACCCCTCACACATCGAATATTGTATTATATCATATATTATATTACATTCCTGATTTGTATCATATATATATATATATATATATATATATATATATATATATATATATATATATATATATATATATATATATATATATATATATATATATATATATATATATATATAAGGGAAGGTCAGTTTTAAAGGGGTTTCCTAAAAGTTTTAATTATCAAAAAATGGTTCCCCAATAAGTTTGAGTTTGACCACTGTCGAGGAGGAACGAACTCACTTGAAGTGTTTTGTGGTTGCTACGTTAACTGTTGCACTATGAGAGACGCTGCCGTGAAAAGAGAGGGGGTGGAACGAAGAAAGACTGGCTTGTTGCACATCTCAAGAAAGGGCAGACAATCGGACATGGAACAATTAATATAACTTTAGGGTGGATCCAGGAATTTTTTTTTTTCGATTTTGTTGACGTTGCAAGATTTTTTTTTCAATTTAATTAACAGTGAAGACGTCATGACAGTGACATCATCGTAATAAAAATGTAGAGCAAAAACAGCAATGACACCATCACAGTGACGTCATCATGATAGAAATGGAGTGTAATAACAGCGATGATGTTATGTTGACGTCATCATGAAGTGAGCATAATGTGCTTGTGCAATTGTACAGTTTGTTTGTTTTTTTCAGTGACAATGGCGCTGGCAAAGGTATGAGCTCTCTGAGTGCTTTCTGGTTTCCATTGCAATGGCAACCCAATGCCTTCGTGTCCGCAATCGGAATTCTGGTTGTAACGCCCCATATCCACTGGACGGTGTCGTATATTCTGAGTCCAATATCATTATTTGTATAATAAACAGAATGTGGCCGCGACTGGCGTGCATAGGTGAGTTGACTGGGTACGCTTGACATACACGGGATTTTCAGTTGAAGACTTAATTTTAGGGCGTGCGGATTTGCATTGTAATGCTAAGGAAAATAACGATGAATTGCTTTTTTTTTGTTATTGTTTTTGGTCCGAGTTTGGTTCGAGTCGTTTTCACAACAGTCAAGATAAATACGAGTGCAAAAGAACCGACTTAGTTATTATAAGAGTCAAATAAGTACAGTAGACAGATACAGGAGACAAAACTAGAGAGATATTTACGACTTGGTGAAGATGAATATTCATGACTGAAATATTAATTTGTACTGAGTGAAATGTCGGACTTTGACAAGAAAATGATAAACACTATATTTTAAACAAAGAACAACGTTCTTCTAACCAGAATATGCGTACACAAGTGAATACATGTTTAAGAAATGGGTCGTAATTGTTGCGAGTAAACAGTTATGGGCAGGGTAGCCAGATGTCTTTTACCGAAGCTACCAAATTTAGTCCCAAGACCGAATTCGTATGATACTGAATTAGGTAGCTTCAGAACCAAAATAATCAAATAATTTAAAATCCATCATTTGACTAAATTAATTAGCTTAAGTACCAAAATCATCAAATAATTTAAAATCTATCATCAGACAAAATCAAGTCGCTTCAGGACCAAAATAATCAAATGACTTAAAATCCCTCGTCAGAACAGGAAAAAGGATTATAATACATATTTTTTCGATCTAGAGTTCATGTATATTTATGTCGTGTCATATCATTCGTTGCGTTAAGGTTTGCGAACTTACCTTCAAATCTTAATTCTCGAAACCCAATAGATTTATTCAGTGCCAAATCTGCTCAATTTTGGTAACCCTAATTTTGAGAAAACCACTTGACTTTTTTCAATTGATTTGAATCCACTTCATTATTTTTACCTTTGTTATATCAGCCAAATAACGAAAAACAGTCATAGAAGAAAAAAAGCTTTGCCGAAAGAGCTCGAATGATTATTGCAGGATTAACCTCAACCCTTTTTATGAATGGGTCGTTGTTATGCGTTCTCCCGATAGTCACCTATGAAGCAGAAACATAGAAACATGATCGGAAGATTTGCTCACTAACTAAGGATCAAGCAACGTTCAAAAGAGAGGATTATGCTCGACATCGCATGGAGAGATCACAAGGCAGCACAGTATATTACAAAGAAGAAAGCAGCTGCTAGAAATATGATAAAACCCATTAGAGAAAGTGTTGCATGTTGCGAGAATGTCAGACAATCGCTGGATACCACGGTTCACAACCCAAATCCTGAGAGATCATATTGCAAAATTGTGACCGAAAGAAATTTACTCAGGTTCATGATATATTGGCGCCGCGACGACCGCGATAGAGATATCTAGTGAATCTTTGAGGTGGTCGATGTCCACCGACGGAATGCTGTTGCTGCTGATGATGATGATGATGATGGATCTTCTTGAGATATCCTGTAAATATTCTCATTCGTTGAGAGAGATTTCTGAAACCTCTGTTGTATTGTTTGCTTGTTAGCTGTTGTTTCTTCAAATATCAAATCGATGTTCCTCAGTACTCCGAGTGAATAGTTGCCCAATTTCAATTCCTACAAAATAAGTCAATGGTATTTGCCCCACAGACAACATTCAGTCAGAAAACGTAACAAACGTCCATACTAAGAAGAAGACTAATACAGTTGGAAAGAACTTCTGGTGACATAGGTAATAAACTGTTCGAATTCCCAACCCGGGTCAATCCCGAGATAGATGCACCAGAGAAAGAAATATTTTGATTGAAAAAAAACAAACAACGTAAGTGGTTTTTAAGATTCAATGAATGAGAGTTTGGTTCTGGTCAAATCGATTTCGTAAGCCTCCTTTTGATTATGCACCCCTCCATACACACTGATTACGGAGATGAAACCAAGTTCTGAAATTAGGGATAATATTACACCACTTCTAAAAAAAGGAGCTGTTATGACCTTTTGAGCCTCTATCAACAACACTGAGATTCACCGGTACCTAGATATTTCTAGATGTTAGTTTTCTAAACTTAGGGGGCCTTATTCTGACTGGTTTATTAAGAACATCTAGATTTTTCATAAATTGGATATTTCTGGATGATTTTTAATCTGTTTTCGATGATCTCGAGTGGGAAACTCAAGTGATGTCATAAATATAATTAATTCTTATCATAATTATTCTTTGATGGAATTTCTTCTCGTGACTTCAAATTTCAACGCTACGGTCGTTCAATTATGGACTATGATGGCAAGTAATTCATTTATTTTACATTTTAACCGTAAAATGATTATAAAACAAAGCCATGTAAAAAAAATGATGTGTGGAGCACACAATATTATCGCTGAAAAAAAAAATCTCATACCGTTTTCCGCTTTTAGTGGTTGAATGAATGTTGAATATTTTTAATAACATCTCAACTCAACTACACTTTAATAAACAGTGCCGATTGGAAGTATGAAATAAGCCCTCGGTGTATATCAATCTGTTGTGCTGTGTACGAAGAGATATACTAAATTTTGAATCCCTGGGCAACGCCGGATATCGTTGCTAGTATATATATATATATATATATATATATATATATATATATATATATATATATATATATATATATATATATATATGGTTAATCTGACAATATTAGAAATGAATCACGGTATTGAAATCGTTTTAAAGTATTGAAATTTCCAGCTATGAAAAGTTGTCTCCTTTTTTCCTCCGTGCCATCTTTTGCCTTTGAAGAAGACCAAAAAAACGTCAGGAAGAAAATTTCGATAAATTGAAAATTAAAGATTATATATATATATATATATATATATATATATATATATATATATATATATATATATATATATATATATATATATATATATATATATATATATTGATAGATAGATAGATAGATAGATAGATAAATAGATAAATAGATAGACAGACAGACAGATAGATAGATAGATTTAGAATTTGTAAGAATACTATATTTTTCAAATTGTTATACTTACAATTTAATATTTTTAGAACGAACCTCAAGTCACGGGATGGTTGTTTTTACAATTTAATAATTTACTTATTACAATATATATTTATAAAGTATTATTTGAGGATTCTTGTGAAATGATTTCTACTTATATTCATTAATTCTATTTTTGGAGAACTTTTATGAAATTATTCCAAGAGAGAATAAGATTTAAGATACATCATAAAAATTGCGAAAAAAAGCTAAAACTCTATAAGAATAAAGAAAATATAGTTAAATCCAGAGAGAGGATAGCATTTTTTATTATTATCATTCATTAACTTTATTTCATTTTTGTATTTTAAATAAAAATCTCCCTAAGGAATAGGAACAATGCTTGTTTAGTTTTCAAAAACAATTACACCTGATTGGATAATGCAAGAATAAGTTATTCAAATGAGAATGGGTTTTTTGCATTCATAATTACAAAAACAGAACAAATTGCTGGTTGTAGAAAAGTGTGTTAGGCATGAAATGTTGATGTTCACAGGATATATATCCTTGTAGATCTTATTATATATATATATGTGTGTGAGTTCGTATGTATGTGTGTGTATTTATTGTTACATACTATACATCGCAAAAAGTAAAATTTTCAGTTGATCAATCAGAAAAAAAGTTAAACTAGATAACACATGTGCACAAACACACACACATATATATACATATATATATATATAATTAAAAATTGAGTCATCTACAGACAATTGTTTCGTTGTACTCTTCAGTGACTACAGACTAACCAACTATCACATTCAGTACCACGAGGTAGGATTGAAACCTTCGCTTCAGATCCAGTGGCTGGCATTTTTCCCCTACCCTACGCATGACTGGATGGTTAGCGAGAGTTTAAGCGATATATTTACTTATTCACAATTCCCCATCCACCAGAGTGCTCTATTCCAGAGTTGGAAGAGTATTCCTATATAGCTTATAATGAACGAGTTATCTCACTTAAATAGTGCTCAACCTTGAATATATATATATATATATATATATATATATATATATATATACATATTTATATATATATATATTGATAAAATCAGCAAAATCAAGCAAATGTAGGGAAAAAAAGATCTTGAAATGCTGTCATCCTTCTTGAGATGGCCAACTATGATAGATATTCCAGTCATCCACGGCTTCATATATCGACATTTTCCGAAACCAGTTTTTCCCTATTTCCATTCCACCGTTCAATCAATATGTCTACCTTCTGATTTCTATCAGATGATTGCTACGGACTGGAATCGATCAGGCCAACTTGACATAGATATAACAGTGGTACCCAACCACTGGGCCGGGGACCGGTACCAGGCTGCAAAGCATGAACCACTGGGCCGCGACGAAATGATGTGATTTGGCGATATTTCTTTTTAGAGGAAAAAAAATCTTCAATTACTTGGATCTTGATATTGAATTCTTTAGATAAACCCTTTTAGAAACGAAATTGAATGTATTAGAGAATATATATATATATATATATATATATATATATATATATATATATATATATATATATATATATATATACATGATATTGAATTCTTTCGATAAACCCTTTTAGAAACGAAATTGAATGTATCAGCAACTTATATATATATATATATATATATATATATATATATATATATATATATATATATATATATATATATATGCTCCTCTATTCAGGGTTGAGCACTCTTTAAGTGAGGTAACTCAACCATTGTAAGCTTATGCAATGCTCTTCCATAGGAATAGAGCACTCTGGTGGATAGGGAATCTATGCGTAAATAGATATATCGCTGAAATTCAGCTTTACTGACCGTCCAGTTCCGTAGTCCAGAGGTAGGATATCGGCCTCCGGGTCTGCAGTGAAGTTTTCAATTCTGCCTCGCAGTACTGGATGGGATAATGGAAAGTCTATAGCCACGCTGAAGAGATGTAATACATTGAAACCGCTGTCTGTGGATGGCACAGCAATAATATATATATATATATCTATATATATATGATATTGAATTCTTTAGATAAAACCTTTTAGAAACAAAATTGAATGTATTTGCAACTTATATGAATACAATATTGAATTCTTTATATAAACCCTTTCAGAATCGAGACTGAATGTATTAGCCATGACAAGTAGCCGTGCCTGTGATCTGATAATGGAAGAACCAGAAATGTTACCAACCGAAAAAGACCAGCGGATGATAATTTTCACAATTGTTCTAAATTTCATTTTTTTCAATTTTCCCAAGTAACAATTCTGAAAAGCAGCATCATCAGATAATATAACAAAATACTTATAATTAGTGTTCATGGTTTTTGATAATTAACGATGTGTAAAAAACTATCTTTCTGTACGGTGAAGAATACTGATGAGTACTTTTTAATTAACATACGTATCATCATTTGAACGCCCTGACGTGTCAGTAGCTGTGCATAATATATCACCCAATGTTAGGCTTTTAAGTCTTTTATTGGTTTTCAAGTTAGAGTTTCTAACTCTTTTAAGGCATTTTGACTCTATTATTGCCTTTTTAGTCATTCTTACTGTTCGTTCTAAACATATCATGTTTTAGTGTTCTCAACTTTGACACTTTTAACTTAAACAAACCGTTTTAACATATATTTACTGATCTTGTTCTGTGGTAAAAAAAAATAACGTCTCTTTCACTAACCTTTTGATGAGGAAAGTGGCCGTAAGGCATAGGTTAGGCTGATCAAAAGTAGATTTTCAAAAAATTATGCAGGCGTTCTTTGGGATATGAAAGTTATTTCGAGGGTGCCTTCAGTCTAAAAAAGTGTTGAGAAAGATTGCTATAGAGATTTCTTTAAATGGTATTTTTACTTTCATAAGGGCTACTCTATTGAAACACTAGTTTACCCAGACCATAAGTAAAAACGACAACAGTATTTTAATTTTTTTTTCGTTGAACTGTACAGAAAAACAATACTGGCTGCAGCTGGCAGGGTCTATCTTCACTCCAATTTCTCTTCCGACCGAGGGTGAGTCCTACAACTTTTGGATTGTAAATATGATAAGTGAAAAAATTATGATTTTTTTTTTGTTTGTATAAATGCAATCACTAATTCGAATGAAATAAGCCCATATTTGTTAGATAAATGTTCGTTAATATCAAAGATTTGTCAATTTATCTCAGTCTCAAGGCAATCAGTTGGTCGTGAGTTCAAATCACGGGAGAGGAATGTGAATAAAGTTAACTCGCCATCACAGTCAATGATCGAACAACCGTAGCGACACAATTTGTAGTTATGTAAAACATTAATCACAGAATAAATATGGTCAGAATAAATTCTATTAATGAGATCACCGGAAAGCATCCAAAATAGAATTTAAAAAAAAACACCAAGAAATATCTAAATTCTATAGAATCTAGATGTTATTAATAAACCCGTCATTATAAAACCCCAAAGCTTCCCCCCCAAAAAAAAAAATGAAAAAAAGAAAAAACGTTTTTAGAAAGGTTCTAATAGAGTACTGATGCCAATTTTCGAGTCGGTTGGGAAAAGGGTGTGGCCAGGAGCGCTGGCATAGAAGCACAAATAAAAAAAAAGATAGACCCTCTCGCCATCTTTGATGACTATTGCTGTTTAACTCCATTTTAGGAATTCACCAACATCAAAAACGTTATCTTGCTTTGAATTAACAAATGAATGAATAGATAAAGTACACAGGATAATTGGCAATCAATATTTACCTCCCTTGACAAATGTTATGGACAAAAGATATTGACACTCACGTGGCATATTTTATAAGTAAATTACAGTTAATGGAGTTGAAAACAAGGAATCAACGCAAGAAAGTATAGCCCTTCTGGCTCCAGCATTAGGATTGTTACATCGATTTTTCCATGCATCCACGCATCATTACGAGAAACTTTTCGGTCGGTCAATCTGTCGGACCCTAATATGCAAAATATACATTTTCTCAGCCGTATCATGCCGGATCGTTATGAAACTTCCTCCAGACTTTCGAATGAAACATCCAAATCTCCTCTTCGTCCACACTGTCCTCCTGTTATTACCACCGCAACTAGAAATGCTAGCAACCACTTGGGCAGATACAGACGTAGGGAAGGTAGACACATCGTATGGTTCTTCTTCAAATATGCAGTAAGTGAAAGCAAACTTTTGGTCCATTCCGTCGCAAGGATTCGGGTTTTCTTCAATATTCCCTCTTATAACTGTAACGTCAACGACAGTAGAATATATATATATATATATATATATATATATATATATATATATATATATATATATATATATATATATATATATATATACATATATAAGAATCATAAATTGCGTTATATATCATATAGAATTTTATTAGAAATGATTTCCCTTCGTTACACGGTTAATATATCACTCAATTAAAAGAGTTGAAAAAGACTGAGAATAAACGAGATGAGATTTGGGTTGAAAGAATTTATTCGGCCTTTACATAACCAGCAACTTTTTAGCTCAATGGTAAGAGCATCGTTACGTTGACACGGCTTATCGGTGGCTGATTCAATTCCTGCAACAGCCCAATTTTAAAAAAAAATTGTTTATTCTATTTACGTTGTCTAAATTGAGTGATACATTAACTGCGTAACGACGGGAGATCATTATATATATATATATATATATATATATATATATATATATATATATATATATATATATATATATATATATATATGTATATGTATATATATATATATATATATATATATATATATATATATATATATATATATATATATATATATATATATATATATATATATATATATATACTTGCAGGGATTCCCAGCGTTGCAATACCTGGACCACCCTATGCACACTCCGGCCTACAGTTCAACAAACATTATTTCCAGACCGTTGTTGGCGAACTTGAGGTTTGTTTTTCTCTATCAATGATCACCAGTCAGTAACTTTATATAAATATGTGTGCAGCAGGAATCCTGGAGATGCCCGGAAAAGGATAACTGCATATCTAACAATATAGAAAGAAAGCATGTCCACCATGTCTGATTACTAAATGCAAACAAGCGGAGGGAGAGGAGGAGTCTACTCATTGAGTGTACTGGTAGTTTGTAAGATCGAATCTTGGCATGGATGTCACACCCCCGGACAGGTTTGAGCAGACTTGCGTTTATCTCCACGCATCATTGGACAGGTCAACGTAATTTTTGCAGCTTCCCCTGTTACCCTTATATAAATGTTTGTAAATAGGAGTTTCGGTTGAAGATTCCGATAAAATGAAATTTTGAGAAAAAAAAAACGTATTTCAATCTTCGAAGATATTTGTCAATCCTTCGTTTTTTGAATGAAGGACTTAGTCTGATGAATTTCATTATTCATATTTGTGGGTTTTTTTTTAAAGAAGTAGAGAAAATACATCCATTTTTTTTTCATTTCAAAGGTGGAAAAAATTAGAATTCGACCTAAATATATAGGAATAAATATACGTGAATAATTTCCATTGTTTTGTTGCTATGCCAAATAAGTAAAGTTACCGTTTTTGCATCCCAAAAAAAACCCCCCCAAAACCGTAATATTCATTTAGTTCTTGTAAGAAAAGTTAAAACCACGTATTTAATGTTTTCTAACAATGATATAATACATCGTTTTGATTTTTTTAAGAAAATTTCGAAAAAATATGTTCTTTAAATTATATATATATATATATATATATATATATATATATATATATATAATTTCTATACCGAGAGAATGCCCCGAAATAATGTTTTCCTCTTAGAAGCAAAAGATATTTACGTGAATGATCTTCTGTGGCGAAAATCGTCAATACCTTCGAAGAAAGACGGCATTCGTTTTCGTGAAATACTCGGGAAAATTAAATTACAATGATTTTCGCAAAAATACTTTTTTTCGCTAAAAAGCTTGCGATTATCTTGGAAAAAAATCTGTTTACGGCTGGCTAAGTGCTTTATCAGGAGTAGCCAGCCGTCGTCAGTGTAAACAGATTTCAAGAGTTTAGTCACCAATCTAAATACTCCTATCAGGAATGTCTCCGTGGCGTAATCAGTAGATCACTACCAAACAGGTCACAAGTTCAAACGCTCCGGGCATTAAAAAAATGATATCTCTGAACTTTATGTGTGCACACAAACATGATTACAGACAAGGAAAGTTATACACGCACACACATACACAAACACACTTATATATATGTATATATATATATTAGCGTGTCTGTGATTTTGCATGTGTATAAATATATACATTAGGAAGAGTATACATTACCCGAGAGAATATTTATGAATGCGTAATATTATTTGAAACTCGATTGATGATCTTCCGATTTTACACCAAGATTGAGTCATCCACGTGAAGAGACCAAACAATTCAAGAAAAATAGTGCTGCTCCCGGAATTGAACATGCAACCCATTTATCTTTATTGTTTATTCTATTTACGCTGTCTAGGCCGAGTGACCAATTTCCAGTGTAACAACAGGAAGTCATTTGAAATAATACAACATATATATATATATATATATATATATATATATATATAGAGAGAGAGAGAGAGAGAGAGAGAGAGAGAGAGAGGGGGGTTGGAGTGGAAAGACCATTAGGCACACCATGTCGTGTACTGATGAGATTTCTATATTAAGTTTTGACGTCTCGTTTGTCCACAATGATCTCCTTCAGTTATGGATGATCGGAATGTCAAAAGTATAGGAATCTCTTTTTATGCTCGACATGGTCGTACCAAGCTGTCTTATATTATTGTGGTATATTTGCAATCCTCTCTAGCATCGGTTTACGATCAGAGTGTAGTAACCGTGAGTTCAATGAAAAGTATTACACGCACACAATATATATATATATATATATATATATATATATATATGTGTGTGTGTGTGTGTGTGTGTGTGTGTGTGTGTGTGTGTGTGTAAAGATAGGGAAAAGGTAAATACTTTATTCTTGTCGTCTTGGTGATTATTATGATAGAAATGCCTTCATTTTTCATCATCATCACCACCATTTTCATCATCATTATCATATCTATTATCATTATTATTAGTACTATTGCTACTATCATTATCATTGTTATTATTTATAAAATTATTTTTACTTCTCTTTTTATCATTATCAATATTATTATTACTCCAATTTTTATTATTAACATTATCATTGATATTATTCTCATCATTATCTTTATCATTATATTTATCATTTTGTTTTTATGATTATCATCATTATTATTAATAACATCATTTCTATCATTATTTTTATTACCTCATTCTAGTCATTATTACGATTATTATTTATATCATTATTTTTATCATCATCATTATCATGATTATTATAGTTTCTATAATCATTCTTATTTTCATCATCATTATCAATATTATTCTATCATTATTTTTATTTTCATCGTCATTATCATCATTATTACGATTATTATTAATATTATTTCTATCATTATTTTTATTATTCATTATTATTATTATTTCTATCATTATTTTTATTTTCATCATCATCATCATTATTCTATTATTATTATTAATTTCATCATCATCATCATCATCATTATTATTATTATTATTATTATTATTATTATTATTATTATTATTATTATTATTATTATTATTATTATTATTATTATTATTATTATTATTATTATTATTATTATTATTATCCAAGCGAAGGAAGACAAGCAGACAAGGAAATGAAAGCGTTGCGTTAATCGTGTGGTAAGCCCCCAAAAAGGGTTGCGTTGATGAGAATGTGAGAGTGCATCGAATTGAAACAGTTAAATGTTGCCGACGGACAAGGTGGCAATGTTGTCAGTGTGCACCCTGTGGTTCCTGCTGTCACTCAATACGCCAATTGATAGCAGGGGTGCATTTATCATGGAAGGGCTGTAAAAATAGTCGGGGGCATTCGTTTGGTGAGGCGTTCATTTGGTGAGGCAGTCATTAAGATGCAATCAGCATAGAATTTGTGGGTCTCGGTTGGCAAGAACACTTAACCCTGATGAGGAGAAAGGAAAGAGGGGGGGGGAGAAGGTTGAGAGAAAGAAAGGAATCGAAATAGGGAGGAGTTAAGAGAGAGAGAGAGAAAGAAAGAGCGGGAATAAAAGAGAGGATAAAGAAGGAAATGTTGAGCGTAAATATAAAACAAGAGATAGGAAGGAAGGGAGATGAAGAAAGGAAGAAAGAAAAAGAGAAAGAAAGGAACCAAGGGAGGGTGAAAGGAAGGAAGGAAGAAAGAAAGGGAAAAAGGAAAGGAGAAACAAATAAAGAAGGGAACGAAGGGGAAAGAAAGAAAGACAAAAAAAAGATAACAAAGAAGAAAGGAAAAGGGGAAGAAAGACAGAAAAAGAGGGAGGAAGAAAAAGGAAGGAAGGGAGAAGGGAAGGGAGAAGGGAAGGAAGAAAAAAGGTTTGGGAGGAAGGAAGAACAAAAAAAGAAAGAACAAAGAACAAAAGAAAGAAGGGAATGGGAAGGGAAGAAAGGAAGAATAGAGGAAAGAAAGAAAGAAACTGAAGAAGAATAAGAAGAAAAAATGATAGACCGTAAGCATAGAGAGAAAAGAAAAAAAAGACAGAGAGAGAGAGAGAGAGAGAGAGAGAGAGAGAGAGAAAGGAAGAAAGACTGGCTATTTCAGGGTCAAACTCCACTGTGAATGCTACTATTTCAGCCACCAAGCCGAATTTCCAAAAGGACAAAAAATGTTTTCCCTCTTCATCGAGAAGGAGTGTGTGTGCAAAAATTCAAGTTTTTACTATGACGGTTAGGATAGAATTGGGTACAAAAGAGAGAAAACGATTTTCAGAAAAAGAATGGAAAAGTAATACATTCTAATGAAAATGATCAATTTAGTGACACCAGTCAATTAAATCCAGTGTCCATAGCTTTCCGTTTTCTCTTTCTCTCTTTGATTTTTTCTCTCCTACTCTCTCTCTCTCTCTCTGTCTGTCTGTCTGTCTCTCTCTCTGTCTTTCTTCTTTTGTTGATTGATGATGTTAGAATAGAATTTGTCTCTCTCTTTTCCCTTCTCACTCTATCCATCATTTAAGATTTTTCACTTTTCAGTCTTAGCCGGAAGTCTGAAATTGTCATTGTTGTTAGGTGAGAAGAATAATGTCAGAACCCAGCAGGAGTTTGACAAAAGAAAGACGGATTACAAACCGGAGAGAAACAGAAAGAAAAACAATTTGAATTAAAAAAGGGAATAAGCTTAGAAATCAAGAGAAGAAGTAAGAGAGAAAAAACCCCAAATAAACAAGCAGAAAGAACGAATTAATTAATTAATAAAAAAAGAAAAGAACGAAAGAAACCAAACGAAGGAAAGAAATGAAGAAAAAATGATCACTGAAAAAAAAGGGTAGAAAGAGAAGGTTTTAATTTAATTAATTCTTGATTTTTTCAAGAGTTTTATTTATTTAAAAGTTTATTTGATTTCCTTTGGTTGGCCACTCATTGAAAAAGAAAACAACAGGGTTGTTCAGTCACTCAATAAGAACCATTTCATGACCAAAGTCTTTTGGCAGTATGCTGTGTTAGGGGTGATCAATCTAAAAATTGCCAAAAAAAGGGTGATCAATGGATAAGTTACTTCTCTCACCTTTTTGTTTAGTAGTGTACACTAAAAAGTTTGGATTAAAAAAAAATGAATGCTGCTGGACACAAACTAACTGATCAATTTAGCATAAAATTACATTGTGAATTGAACACGCTTGCTAAAAACCTTTGTGAGGAGGTATTATATGAATTTAAAAAAAAAAAGACTTTTTTTGACACAATAAAGGGTAACTGTTGAAATTTCAACCGTTTGGCCCAATGGTTTTGAATGAAGGAAATAGTCTTGCGGATCCAATATTTAGTGATTTGTAGCATTTAGTTTTTAGACTGAATAATAAACTACAATAAAAGGCAATTTTTTTGACCTTTCAAAATCATATTTATTCAAAATAGAATTTTAAGATCTTAAAGATCCACTGTGTCAAATTTAGTATGAACACTGCTGTGGACCCCCAAGCATTATATGACGAACCCCCAAGGGTTCGTGGACCCCAGTTCCTAAAAACACTGCTTCATCGATACAGCCTGTGCGCCCAATACATAAATACATACATTTATGCATAGCCAGCCAGTCAGTCAAACCAACTTGAAAACTGAAGAAACATCTTTTGACAGTTTGGCTGACAGTTTGGGTTGACGATTTCTAAAATGGACAAAATTAAGATTAACAAGTCTGACTGCTTCAGGGTCAAACTCAACACTAACTTCTATTCCGACTGAAGATGATTTCTGTGATTTTTGTATTATATATATAACGTTAAAAGACTTATATAGATAGATATTTTTGTATAAATGTATATCTTCATGATAAATCAAAAACCTGTCACTTTAGCTCAATCAGAGAGAAAGCCTTCTGGTAATGAGTTGGTCGCAAGTTCATATCACGTTAGGTGAGTGTGGGTTCTATATATTGCTTTACACCCCTCATTTTGATGAGGATTGTTCTTATTGCCGTAGGAAAAGAAAGACTTCGTAGCGAAATTTGACAAAATTCCATATTAAGTTCATGTGTCAAGGAATAAAAGCAATAAGATTGATCCTTTGCACGATAGCAAATACAGTTTTTCTTGCTATCTGAACGTAGAGCATTCCTATAAAAAACCTCCCGTAAGACAAAATGGCTTAAAGCGAAGAAGCAATTACCATTAATTTATATAATACAAATTTTTGTACGTTCCTGAATACGAAAAATGGTGATAATGAAATATTAGGCTGAGTCGTGTTCTGAAGTTGAAGTTGAATTTTATCAAAGATTGCACAGGGGATTCTACGGTTAATCATGGTTGGAAATTAATTACATTAATGTGAAAAATGGAAACGATTACAAACCTGTGCTAAAAAAATTCAAATTTGAAAGAGTTTGTCTTTAGGACTGTAGCCTCAATGAAAGAAAATGGGGCTGCTGCAAGAATCGAACCTGCCATTGATGGGCATTGTCGGGCTAAATATGTCCATTCCTTTAATATATATATATATATATATATATATATATATATATATATATATATATATATATATATATATATATATATATATATATATATATATATATATATATTAG
The DNA here is from genome assembly GCA_963457665.1 of Thysanoteuthis rhombus. Taxonomy (NCBI): domain Eukaryota; kingdom Metazoa; phylum Mollusca; class Cephalopoda; order Oegopsida; family Thysanoteuthidae; genus Thysanoteuthis; species Thysanoteuthis major. The sequence continues at coordinate 67,316,730 of OY735207.1, forward strand.
AGTCTCCATTTCCCATAATGTATGTATGCTTGAATTTACATTTTATCTTCGAATAGTTATATTAGCTATTAGCATCAACCAAAACTGTCAACATAAGTTTCTTCAGGTTTAAGCTAGGCAGCATCAAACTCGTGGGACAAAAATTTGAGCATTTACTCAATGTTATGCCTTGTTTGTTTTTGTTTGTTTATAATTCCTTACCAAATAGTCTTTTAGTAGGGGTCAATTTACCATGCAAGTTGATGCAAAATTGGTCCCTTAGTTTATGTCGGGCTTTGTACACTCATGTTTTTTGTTTTTTCTAAATTCGGAATTATCGAGCAAGCGATCACCGCCTAGGACAAAAAAATCTAATTATTCTAGATTGATCATCCCCAACACGGTATGCTGCTAATAGAAGTTGGTAACGGTTTCTATTGAGTGACTAACCAGATCTGTTATTTGATTACTTGAAAAAAAGTTATTCGGTTTACAGACCTTAGAAACCGAATTTTTATCCATTTTTTTCTCAAATGTAGTTATGTCGCCGTCTTACGTATCATTTCATGGATTCTAGTTACAAAGACGATTACATTTACATCCTTTTCATGTGGTAGAGACTCAAATATACCACAGAATTCTAACCTTATCTCTCAGTCAATGCGATTCGGATTTAACTCTCGACAACAATGTCTTTAATTGTCTAAATCCTGTCCACGTCAGAGACTTTGTTTTTCCAACGTAACAAGGACAATCCAGGTTTGAGTTAAAACTTATAGATACATGAAATTATAATTTCCTTAGTATGATTTGAAATCATGACAAAATCATTGGTAGGCGGCTCTCTTACCGACAGAGCCAAACTTGAAAGTCTTACATATCTACAATAATTTATGCTATCGTTATCATTTTTTTAATTATTGTGTACTTGGTGTTCTGAAAAAAAAACACACGAACAATGAAAATTTAGAATAACTTTTTATTACATTGAGATTTTGGACTGAAAACTTTCAACTGTAAAAACAACACATAGTCAAAAACTATCCCACAAAATGTGAGTCTTTACGCTTCGGTTGTGTGTCCACACGAACGATTTGAAAAAGCGTGTTTGAAACCTATTATTCCAGCGGTTCTTTCTTCTTCACAGTTGAAAGAGAGTAACCCTTCTGCCTTTGGATTCAACATTGCAAACGGTCACTGAATGTGTCATATGGTTTTTCCATAGTGATTGGATATGATGTACGTAAGTCGAATCAGCTTGCACGAGTTGGTGCCTGCTAAATCGTTCGTGAGGTCACAAGCGTAAGGACTCAAATTTTGTGGAAAAGTCTTAGCAAGTTGTTGTTTTTTTGCATTCAAAGTCTCTGTTCAAATCTCAATGGGATATAAAGTTACATGTACACAAAAAGTTCACCCAAGTTCTCCCCCTTGCATTGTTTATGTTAGTTGTCTTTTTATGGGAATGAATTGACAAATCTGTTGTTGTCCCCCCATCCCCTTACTATTAGGAAGGAGAGGATTGAGATGGACTCTTGAAAATAATTAACGTGGGGTGTCTTAATAAGAGTAAGTTTTTTCCCCAAATTAATAAGCTAAGTAGAGGCGACAATTAGAGTTGAAAATGATACTGTTTCAGAGACATACAGAGTTACATTCGGACAAACATATTGAATGAAAACTATTCTGACATTGGCGTCTGCTGTCTTTTTTCTAGAGGATGTATGATAGGGCAGTGGTTTCGATACTGGAGTCTGCAGATCACTGGGGTCCAGTAAATAATGCTCGGGACTGCAAATTTCTGTTCTAGGTGCTTAATGCCCTCTTTGAAAACTCGAGGACTCCCTTCTATAAAGGAAATATTCTGGTAGACGCTTTTTTCCTGCATTTTAGTGTCATATTTAGAGGGAAAACTGCTGTAGAACCACGAGTCTGCAGACCCCAGAAACGAAACCAATACTCTAGGCTATGAGTGTGTGCTTGCATACACACGTTTTGCAACCAGCGCACAAAGGAATTGATGTACACGCGAAGTATTTAAGATTCTGTGAATAGCTTACCGAGTTTTTATCAAGAAAAATATGCATTTCCTACGTCAAATTAAAATAAGCGCACCTGATCATCTCACGGGAGAAGAATTAAGGCTTTTGCCCTTACTGTGAAGATTAGAAGAAACATTGTCCAGAAGGTGGACAAAAAGATCAATCGGGATGTTGGTTGTCAGGTCGGGGACGGGGGTTCTTGAACTATGACTCGTCCTAAGCAGTCACTGTTTATAGTGACCCCTTGATCTCTTGGCCTTCTATATGGTTCCAAATTTTCAACCTTCTCACCCTTAAAGGTCTGATCATGGATGATGGTGGGGAATTTCCTCGCTGATGTAATACGGACGAAAGCAGAGAGTGATACGCCTGGCATAAGCTTGGCTGCAGGAGCCACCGGAAAGATGTCCAATTGGGTGCCAAACCGCCTTAAGGGGATCCACCCCCTGGTTAGGGAAACTGAATTATCCTTCTCCAAACGGTTAAAATAACATAGCTAAAGCTTCAATCAACATTATTCTAACTAGCTATAGTTGGGTAGGTACGGTGCAATCAGTTTATAAGACTTTCACTATTAAAACCTCTGTCGCAGAAAAAAACGAAAAAATAACCCCCCCCCCCAAACAATAGTCTGAATTATCATTGGGGAAAGCATTTATAATCATTTTTTTCGTAATCATTTGTATAAAGCGCACGTATATTTGAGTGCGTAAAACTTTTCAATGAACATACAAATACTACACCATGATCTCAGGCAAAAGTTCCGGGAAGAAACACTTCCCTCCCAGGCAGAGCGTGCAAATACACTGATCCACCGAAGAAGAGTCCATGCTTACATGAATAATGATCCGATCATTTTTTACAAGTATTATTCGAACATTTGATATTTTACAAGTCGTCAACTTAATTGCCAGCTGTCTTTTGCAGCTCAAGATTCAGTAGCATTTTAAGTAGCTTCCGCACCAAGATAATCAAATATCTTGAAAATCTATCATCAGGGCAAATTTCTGTGGTCTTAGGACTAAATTAAGTATTCGGCGCTAAAATAATCAAATAACTTGAAATCCATCATCAAACTAGGCTTACAGAAAAAATGGATTCAAATACATATTTTCTAAAATCTGCGGTTCGTATTTTATCATGTCGTATCATTTCATACGTGTTAAAGGGATTCTTATCTCTCATAAATATTTCTTTGTGCCAAATCTTTATTCAGCTTTGTTCAGAAGCAAACTTGCCCGATTTTAGTCTTCAGAAATACAAAATGTCAATCCCAGTTACTGATTTCAGTTTGAGGTTTCTACAATTGTTCGTAATTTCTCATAACCGAAGTCGAATACCAAAACGAAAGAATTTATGATATCTTGACGTTTAGTCCTTACTCTTGACATTGTGACATACTCATATATCCCGTTAATCCTTACAAATTCCAGACTGTTTTCTTTTCAAGAGGATTTTACGCAATAATCAGCTTAAATTTCCGTAACGCTGTTACTGCAAGATCATTAAAAAAATAACTTTGCACTGCGACAGCCTCAGTAAGTTTCCAAAGAAATCTTTCTTCATTTTTTTTCTTTTTCTTTTTGGTGAATAAAATAATGAAGATATTCTCATAGCTGTATTTTTTCGTTGATGGCCAAAGCGAAATCGTACACCAGTCTGAAATCTCAGGCGAAAACATTGCGGTTGTATGGGGACTTGGTGAGTTTGAAATTCTGAAATTCACAGGAGAAACAAAAAAATACAATTCATCATAGATGAATTTTTCCAGTTCACAAAGCTAACAGCCACAGCAAAAGGTTCACTTGGGTTCAAATGACCAGATAACAAAAAAGAAGCTTAACACGAGGTTTTAATTATTTCAAACTAGACGAAAACCCATCCGATGGGAAGCATAAACGGAGCCTTTGTTGGCCACAAGAAACTTTCGTTTTTTGTTGTTGTTGTTTTTTCCAAGGGGTACCTTGATGCTCTGTAGTCCTCTGACTACAATACAGCGGTTTGGCTTTTTAAAAGTCACACTCACACATACACGGAATCGGACTAATTTAAATGGGGAAATGGTGATGATGTTATATTAGGCTGAGTAGTCGAAGGATGGAGTAGTGGAAGGTACAGAAGACTGGGGTTTGGGTGAAATAGGAATGGGCTCGTTGCTTCTAAAACGGCAAATCGAACGCTAAACGCTATTTTGACTTTTCGTCTTTTTTCGGAGAAGCGAAAAAATGACAAAAAGCAAACTTTCGGGAAGCGGGGAATACCGGTATAAATAAACAAAAAGTATTTGAATTCAAGAATGTAGGCGTCATCACTTTGACAGTAACATCCTCAGCGTCATCAGGGGCGACCTACCCATTAGCCGAACCTCAGAAATCGCCAAGGGTGCAAAAGTTCTTGGGGCACAAAACGGTCTGTGCAGATACATTGATAAATATAAAGAAAGAAATCAGATCATTATCATCGGGGTGACCCCCACACGTTATTATTCAGTTTCAAATCACCCGGACTTTTTAGCTTTTTAGGAGTAATTAGGTACCCTAATTCAATACCTCTGGCATCAATGCACCAGAGTTACTACACATACAGACAAACAGAAGTATCAGCTTGCTAGATAGATAGATCGATAGAAATCAGATCATGATTACCAGGGAGCGCGCGAACGCAGACCCCATACTATATTTTAGTGGAGAAGAAATTTTCCTTAAAGTAATTTTCTAAAGTATTCCCGGGTCCCATTAGTACACCAAGAAAATTTAACGAGGATATGTGGAGTGATTTTTGGCTTACGCTGTCACATACAGACAGACAGACATTTGGTGAATTTTAGTAGGATAGCTTCTTTTTCTTTTCTCTTTATACATTCAATCAGTAATTATTTGTTGCGTAGAATAAATGCTTTTTTTTCGCCGTTAGACGTCTGGAGTTTCTGATGTACCGACCTGCATGTGTGTTTATAATCATCTTTATATATACGGAAGCAATCAGTTTTAAGGGTTTACGAGATAGAAAGAAAACAAAAACTTCATCTTTTGTCTATTTACTTCCTATTGCTCTCTAAGCAAGTCAAAAAAAAAAAAATTTAAAAAAAGAGACGATACTATTTACCGAAACCCCCACGAGAAGAAGATGTGATTCTTGGCCAGTTTAACGTGGGGAACTTCACATGCGAACGTGTGGGACAGAAACATCTTCAAAAACATTCAACTATATTTGCAAGGATATAAGAGCACTTCACTGACCGACAGAACAGTGTCCTCTGCGTTCATCAGGCCAGAAATAATCTTCAAAAAATTTGGACGATCAGTAAGATAATAGCAATTCAATATTATTAAACAGAGTTCGATTTCTGCTCCTGGAATTCAGTTACTCATTTACTCATAAAGAGATGATTCGTGTCCCATGGTTAAACTGCGTACGTATATATTTTGCAATCACTACCCTGATAATTAATGTGCACACCAAAGGTTAGTTAGTTAGTTAGTTAAAATTATGTAGTAGTTAATGATTATACTTATGTTCAAGAATGATTGATCTATTGTGGCCATCTAAGATAGCAATGGGTTCTATACTTTTTTTTCATCTGCATGTGTTTGTTCATGTGTTTGTGTGGTCCTGTACTCCTGGTCACATCGTTTTGTCTATAGACTTGAAAATTGGCATCAGTACTTCCTTGAACCTTTTTCAAAAAAGTTTTTCCTCTGTTTTTACCTTTTGGGGTCTTATTTTGACGGGTTTATTAATAGCATCTAAATTCTCCAGAATCTAGATATTTGTAGACGTTTTTTTTCTACTCTACTTTAGATTTTTCCCGTGGAAAATGCCAGTGATGTCATAAATAGAATTTATTCTGGCCATATTTATTCTTCGATCGATTGTTACATGACTTCAAATTCTGATGCTACAGTTGTTCAATTATTGACTGTGATGGCGAGTAATATAATATACCTATACTTATTAAAATGAATATCTTAGTTAACTGTTTCTATCAACTACTCAATCAGTTTTTCCCAATACTGCATTTATGGTTGGTGTTATTGTTATAATTCCGACATTGCATCTCATAAAAATAAGAAATACTCATTGATGTTTTATATTAAAGAACAACAAACCGAACAAAGAAGTTCAAAGTATAAAATGAAATCTCAACTAAATACGTTATTTCACAAAATGCAATCTTACTTGTATTATATTAAATCCTGCCAATACATTTTTATTCGCTATGAGAGATAGACTGTGTCCAAATTATCCTGGAACAATTTCAAGTTTACAATTGCACAAGCATTCAGTGAGCACATTCTTTTGTCACAGTGAAAAAAAAAGCAATATACAGCATGAGATTTTTGTGCATCCTGGCTTCTCAAAATTAGATGGAACGTTGTACAAGTCCGAGCTTTAGTGTGAAAATCTAGACTAGCCTTACTCAACCGATATTCCATGGAACCCCGGGAATCCATGATAGATTGTTAGTGGTTTGGTGAAATAAGCACCTGACTGTCTACTTCCAGTGGAAGAGAAAATCCGTGTTTGTTCATGTAAAGTTCGACCCCGAAATGAGTAATAGTGCAGCAAAAAAACAAAACAAAAAAAACTAGAATAAGTTTCACACTGAACAGGTACACTTCACAATTCAGGTGTAAATTAACGTTAATAATTGTACTATCTTGACTTTTTTTTCACATAGCTGATAAATTTGCAAGCTTTTCTTTTGATAATTTTGTTATATGTTTGCCTTCTGAGCTTTGATATCTTTTGATATAACTGTATCGATTCTATGAAAAACATGAAAAAAGATAAGCTAAGCTTATCAATATTTTTCAAGGACTGTCTCCCATTTATATTTCTCTTATTGAATGTCCTTAGGATGAAAAGGTACTGAAAAAATTAGAGTATCTAAAAATGAACAACCACATAGAAAACAATCTCCCTGTGTACTGCATAACAACAACAACAACAACAACAACAATAATAATAATAATAATAATAATAATAATAATAATAATGATGATGATGATGATGATGATAATAATAATAATGATAATGATAATGATGATGATGATAATAATAATCACTTTTTGTGATACTAAAAGTGATGTATACTGCATAGAATAATCACTTTTAGATTAAGATACATATAAATCCTCTAACACGCTGATAAGTCGTTAACTGTACGTATGATATTTCCATGAAGCGGAAACTGGAAATATGAATATTATATCAAGGGTCCCTCGAATCTAAAAAGGTTGACAGCCAGGGATTTTGACCGCTCCACGAGCAGATATTGGGATACGATGCTCACTTTTTGGTTTTGAAGATTCTTCGTATCTTCAATAAATCCAAAGGATGCCTTGATTAAAATGATTTCTTGGCATAACGATGTATTTGAAGAGATAATTCGTGGGTGACTCGACCCTCAGGTGCAAAAAGGTTGCAGTCCCCCTGGTTTAGACCCTGAGAAGCTATTTTACATCTGTACTTATTGCTTTGATCTGATATCTATACGCGCAACATCTACAATACCAAAGTCAAGGGTTGCCAACTTTTGGAAATGGAAATATAGGGGGAGGGAAGGTCGCGAAGCGCCCCCATGTTTGATGGCGGGGGCGGATATTGGCTTTGAAATGCTTTAAATTTTGTCCTTCTTGGATTTTTTTAGTTTTTAAAAGAAATTTAAGGGTTTGTTTAAATAATTGGGAATGTTGTGAACATATCTAAAAAATTATAATTTTTAAACACAAAGCTTTATTGATTGAAGTGCCTTGTGACTAAAACGAAAAAAATTGAAAACTGATATATTGATAAGCTGCAGAGTATCTGATTCTATTCAGCAAGTACATTCAAATTACTAATGAGCATTTACAAATCAATATCGGACAAGTTATGTTGGACATTTACTAGTTGATATGGTATATAACAGTGGTTTCAAAACTTTGAAAACTCAAACATTCTATAAGGGAGATAATCTGGTGGACCCCTATATCCAGGATTTAGTTTTTAGACTAAACATTGAACAACAATAAAAAGACATTTGTGACCTTAAAATAATCATATTATTCTAAATTATATTACACTCATTCGAATTCTAATACATGGTACTAGTCAATGTACAATAATCATTTATCCTTGTTAGTCGTGCTATGGAGGATGTCATTTCTTTGTCACAAGATTTGCAACATTAGGGTTAGTTGTCCGTGGACCGAAGTTTCGAAGCAAATGCATTGAAATATAGGATTGTCCAATTAAATATAGGGCATCTAGCAACACTTACCAGAGATGCTGATTTGCGCCGAAATCCATGAAAACACGGAAGTATGGTACGAAAATAGAGCTAAAAATGAGTTAGCTTTAGAACGTCGCATTTATCGATTTAAGGAGTGAAGGATTTGGATTGACGTTTCCTTACATCAGCTTATGCAAAAGAAAAAAAAATACTCGTGTTTAACGAGAAAGCTTACATCACGGGCTCTCAACTTTTGGGGTCACCGCCCATCCTATTCTATATTTAAAGGGAGCAGGTTGGTCCCGGGTCCCTATGGGATGAAGCACTAATATTGACTACAAGAACAATCGGCAAATATGATGACTGCAAAAAACGACGTACTTTCTTTCTTCAGTCGAACCAATTAACCGACCGAGCATTGATATCAATAGCACCTGGGAGCCTCCCCTCATTAGAGACTCCTAAAGATAGCTAAAAAAACAAAAAACGCAGATTACTCAATGCAAGGGAGGAAACTACGAAGTCCCCCGACAACACGACCCGGATATACAGGGAAAAAAACCGGATATGACGTGTCCAGTCCAACTGAACAAGTGCTTTGACTAATGAATCAACATACTAGAACCAACAACACCACAGAAACCGGAATGTGCACGGCCGAAACGTTGTAAAAAAATGAGCAAATGGACGAGGAAGATATTCGCTATGATATCATACAAATACATAATGATTAACACACATTCTGTATTAAGATATCATTAATGAATACGACCCGTGCGTCTGACGAGACATAGCTAGACACGTTTGGTTTAGATAATGCACGATATCACAATGCTCCTTGGTTAATTAATTATAGAAAATGCTTCTGTTGGCTCATTCTATATTGTCAATTACTGACTTTGAAACTCGAAATTCTGTACCGCCCACCATTCTTTCTTTCTCTGGTGGGCAATATTGCCCAGATTGAAAAACCCTGGTTCACAATAATGGGCATTGTCGTGGCTGAGCTGAACCTAAAAATGCAGGGTTGGCATATGTTTTTTTTTTTTTTGCTGCCCAAGGCCAGATTTATAAGGTATTTCAGTAGCCTCGGCACCCAAATAATCAAATAAATTAAAATATATAATCAGACTTAATTTGTATGGTTTGGGGACCAAATGAAGCAGATTCAGTAGCAAAATAATCAGATGACTTGAAATCCATCACTAAACTCAGCTTGCAGGAAAAATGGATCAAAATACATATTTTTAAATATATTATTCATGTATATTTATGCCGTATCATATCATCTATGGATGAAGGGATTGTTTATGAGGATAGATACCCTCTGTAAGATATGCAGAGTAAACCCATGGTGCTACAAAGACCGCAAAGAATAACAAATAGAGATCACAGTCACGAATACGAACTCCACCACCATCTTGGTATTAGAGACAGATTTATAACATCAAGATCCTTTTCATGCTGGAACTCCCTTTTAGATAAAACAGTGAACCTCTGTTTCTATCAACTTGTTCAAAGAAACTAGCTTACCACACAAGTATGAAAATTTCAACAATACTCACACCTTAAATACCAACCCCTATTACATCTGTTGGATAGTTTTGCTCAATTTTTGTCTTGAAAAATACCAAATAACCCTGATCAGGGGTAGTTGTTTTGACCCTTTTTTTTTCTTCTTCATTTCTGTAGCAACAAGTACCAAGTACTGTTCAATCTGGATGAAATCTTGATCGTATGGAAGTTCTAATTCCAAACAAGAAGTGACCAAAATATTTTCCCTCGGGGGCTTGTAAATAAAACGATATACTCTAGTGGTATATCTATCATCTTCCTTCAAGGAGTATCAACATTGTTTATATATCTGAGACATGTTAGAAAGATGTCTACGGGAAAGGGTTAAAGTACAAAAGCCAGCAGGGAGGAAAGGCAATTATCTATCAAGGTAGGATGAGGAAGGGACAGAACATTTGTAAGTTTCGCATAGTGTAGGGGCAAATAGTTTACGGGGCAGAAAAGTATATCCCTGTTTGTGGAAGGCACGAAACGTCATCACATCACCCCTAAATTCTTTTTTGATGGATTAGTGTAGAGGGCAAGGGATTCGGGAGTGGGGAAGGGGTTGCGGGAACAAAATATCTGTTTAGGGTTTCACGTTCGCGCTATGGATCCTACCTGGTCACCCAGGGTCAAATATATACAAAGAGAAACGGATTGAGGAGATTTAACGAAAATTAACTTTAAACGGAGCTATTTTGTCTAAAAGGGGACCACGCTCGAGCCAAAAGAAGAAAAAAAGGGGGGTAGGAGGAAAAGCCATCTATTCACTCTTACCAACAAAGGAGACAGATTTATGTCGCCCGCCTTGAGGAAGTTCGTTTTACGCCACTTCACCACTTGAACGAAAAATAACGGAAAGCGAAAATAGCTTTCTTCGTACATTTCGCTGCGGGCTACTATAGAGGCAATGCGCATCCTGATACTCTGTCTCTTACACGTCTAGTCCCCTGTGCCTCAAATTCATGGAACTTACCTGCTAACCCAGGGTTAAAAACTTACAATGACAAGAGGAATGAAGGCATTGACCGAGAATGAATTCTAAATTGAGATATATTGTCTATAGGACGACCATACCCTGGTCAAAAAAACGTTTAAATCTATTTATTCCGACTGAGGCAGAAAATTAACGTATGTCCAGAATGGGCCGTTGATTATGATCACAGATGAATGGTTAGTGTTATCAAAATCAAAATCAGTCAGACATTTCCGGTATTCGAAGTAGAAGCCTCTAACTTCGATGTAAAAAACTAAGTTAAAGATTTTTCTTCGGTATACTTGATAAGATTTGATATGTATGGACCAAATTCAGTGTCAAACGAGTGCAGGTACGTATTCATGTACGCGTAAATGAATGAGAGAATTAAAAAAATAAATAATTGGTCATCCTCGATATCTGTATTCAGAATCACTCTTTCTAGTTTCATTAAAGTATCTATCTATGAATCTATCTATCCTCCTCAGATATACCTATAACAAGTGTGTATGCAAGTCTATTGTTTTATTAAATTATTCATTATTCCACTTTGGCACCTTTTCATGACCCCCTCTCTGTGTATATATACAAATAATGTCTCTCTCTCTCTCTCTCTCTCTCTCTCTCTCTCTCTCTCTCTATATATATATATATAT